>BQNB010131444.1:0-18781 GCA_026074375.1 Tanacetum coccineum
GTTTGTATGGTTTGGGTAACGGTGTTTTTTTGACTGGTTTTACAGGTGGAGTTTTTGGTTATGGTGTAGGTTCATCGTCTTCATCATCGCTATCAAAGTTGATAGGGTTTTCGAAATTATTCTGTTGATCATCCGGGTTATCCGGTGGATTATAGGATTTACCACTTCTTGTGAATACGGCATTCACATGCTCATTACGAGTTTGCGGTGTTTGATAAGCTTTGCTACCTCGTGGGTTTGGTTGAGTGTTGCTTGGAAGAGATCCAGAAGGTCGACCAGACTGCTTGTCAGCGAGTCTGTTAAACTTAGTTTTGAGGTTTTGAATGGAAGCTTGATGATTTTTGGCTACTGTTTCGAGTTGAGTTTTGAGGTCCATGAATGTTTCTTTGACAAAAGCATTGGTTGATTGTTGAGACTTCATGAAATCGTTGAATTGTTTTTGAAGATCATAAGGTTTCTCATTAGTATTAGATCGGTAGTTGTCTCGATTGTAATCATTCCGTCCGCTTGAACGCCAATTATCACGATTCGAGTCTCGGTCGCGGTAATCATTGTAAAAACGAGTCTTACGGAAAGTTTGCATGAATTTAGCTTCTTCTTCATGGGACATAGGCATGTCATCATCGTCAAGATCGGGTGTTGGTTGTTTAGCACGAGTGATATGTGAGAAATCACATATCCTTTTTATACCAAAAATGTCCCTTAAATGATTAAATTGTGCAAATTATGCTTGTATGTTGCTTGTTTTGTCATTTGTGATGTGTAGGTACGGATATTGCAAAAATCACAAGAAAACGGTCAAAACAGGACAAACACGGACACGAGACGGATAGAGTGCACAAGAGCCGGGAATTTCTAGCAAATGGTCAACAAAGTCAACTCTTTGTCAACCCACGAAAGACAAAAACCCTTAAAATACCCAAAATACCCTTAATGTTAAACCATTTTCACCAAAAGTCCCAAAAACCCTAACACTGTTAGTCCAAAACTAACGGTTGTTAAATGTGTTTTATTATAACCTTTTAACCCTAACCCACTTCTAACCGAGCCCAAAACACCTCCCGAGCCCAAGTTAACTTATCCTTTTTTTACCCCAGGTCAAACGAGTCAAATTAAATCGTTATAAGTAAAAAAAGGGCGCCAAATTATGTTACTGTACACCCTTCGTTCCCATGTTTCACCCTGAGTAAAAATCGAGTAAAAATCCCATCAACCCTCAATCCAACGTGGCCACAAGAAGATGCTAGTACTATGTGACAACTCAGCAAAGCAAAACGTCATCCCAAGCTTCTAATTGGTCAATTGGGTCAAGGAGTGACACGCGGGGCTCAAAAGAAACACATCTAGAAGTGGGAAATTACACTAAAGAAAGGCCAAAAGAAGCACAAGAGCTCCAAAGATGTAGGATTGCCAGCTTGGCAATCCGTGTGACAAAAATCAATCCAAGGGCTATGATTGGACAGCTAATGATTGGCAATGATTGAAAGGCCAAGATCAAGTCAAGGGGAGCGTATGCAGAGGTCTAGATCCTTCTCTTCAGGCCTATAAATACAAGACCTCTCTCACTCACAAAAGGGATCATATCTAGCTTAATATAGGAGTAGTGTTAAAATAGCTTTAGCTTATTGTAATTTTCTAGCTTATTGTCATTTAAGTCTTTGTAATTTTCATTTAAAAGCCTTGTAATCTGTTTTCATTAATAAAATTTGTAGTTCACTTTTAAAACTTGTGTTTGATTCTGTTTTACTTAATAAGCAATATGGTTTGATAAAGCTCAAAAAGCTCTTAATAAGCTCTTAATTCACCACTCAAGCTAGTATTCACTTAGTTAAGCTCTCAAAAGCTTAACTAAGCTTAATTAAACTTAAATCCTCCCTTAAAAGTACCTCAGCTTGTTATTGGAAGGGAAGTCAGTAATGGAAGGACTTCCAGGACCCCACCAGCTTATCCTAGGATAAGCTGGAGCTTGTTGATAGCTCATAAGAGCATTTTGATAAGCCTTGTTTAGAGCAAAGGCTCTTGTAAGTTCTCAATTCCTTTTAATAGCTTAATTTTGAATTTTAGCTTATCAAAGTTAATAAGCAATGATAAGCTAAAATTCAAAATTAAGCTATTAAAAGGAATTGAGAACTTACAAGAGCCTTTGCTCTAAACAAGGCTTATCAAAATGCTCTTATTAGCTATCAACAAGCTTCAGCTTATCCTAAGATAAGCTGGTGAGGTCCTGGAAGCCCATCCCTTATTGGTTTCCCTTCCATTTTTAAGCTGTGGTAAATTTGGGGAGGATTTGTGTCTTATTAAGCTTAGTTAAGCTTTTGTTAGCTTAACTAAGTGTAAACTAACTAAAGTGGTGAATTAAGAGCTTATTAAGAGCTTTTTGAGCTTTATCAAACGATATTGCTTATTAAGTAAAACAGAATCAAACACAAGTTTTAAAAGTGAACTACAAATTTTATTAATGAAAATAGATTACAAGGCTTTTAAATGAAATTACAAAGACAAAAACTACAATAGAGCTAGAAAATTAACAATTAGCTAAAGCTATTTTTCACACTACTCCTATATTAAGCTAGATGATTCCCCTTTGTGAATGAGAGAGCCCTCCTATTTATAGGAGTAGGAAGAAACTTCTAGGTCCTCAAAGGCGCTCCGTCTGATTTGATCTCTGCCCTTGAATCCTTTCAATCATTGGATACTCAATTGTGACCATTGGATGAGATTGTGAGCACAATCGATTGCCAGCGTGGCAATCCTTGTGTCAGAGGCCTTGTGCTTCTTTTGGCTTGATTTTAGTACAAAATTCCCACCAAGGTGTGTTTCTTTGTAGCATGTCAACCCCTTGAGCCCGTGTAGCCAATCACAAGCGTTTGATGACGCTTCTCTTGGTGCCAATTTGGGACTATAGTACTCTTGGTAACTTTTGTGCATACTGGACGAGCTTCTAGAAGGGATTAATCTTATTTTAATTAAGTTAAAATGAGAAGGGTGAAATGGGGGAGACAGTGAACAGTAAAACTATTTTTCCCGCCCCCTAATTTTATACGTTTGTGTTTGACTGAGGGTTATTGGGTGTTGACTTGGCCTTTTATTTTATAAAAGAATTGGGCCGGGTGAAGGGTTAATGGACTTGGTGAATTGGTAAAGGGTTTATAGATTAAGGCTAACGACCGTTAGTCTTTTATTAACAAAGGACTAACGGTGTTATGGATTTAAGGGCTTTTGGTGAAAATGGTTTAACATTAAGGGTATTTTGGGTATTTTAAGGGTTTTTGTCTTTTGTGGGTTGACCAAGAGTTGACTTTGTTGTCCATTTGCTAGAAAATCCTGGCTCTTGTGCACTATATCCGTCTCGTGTCCGTGTTTGTCTGGTTTTGACCGTTTTCTTGTGATTTTTGAATTATCCGTACCTACACATCACAAATGACAAAACAAGCAATATACAAGCATAATTTGCACAATTTAATCATTTAAGGGACATTTTTTGCTATAAAAAGGATATGTGATTTCTCATATATCAAAATTCCCCAAACTAAGTGATTGCCGTGTTCTCACGCAATATTATATGCTCTAAAACCAAATACCTTAAAACTTCCCCAAACTAATCCTTTAAAAAGTAGCAAAGTCTTTTGTGGGGAGAGTTAAGAAATCACAAGCTTTAAAACACCCTATTTCCCATTTTTCAAAACTTTTTTCATTTTTATGATTTTTCTAATTTACAACTTACAACTTATTCATGTGTGACATAATGTATTGCTTTCATTATTCATTGATAACTTTTAGGATCACGGAACAAAAAGCACAAAAAGTGTCCAAATAGATAAATTCATCGTCCCTGACTTTCACCTCTTCAAGCCAAGCTTAAAAACAAGATCATTGTAAAATACAAGTTATGATGCTAACACTAATCATAAAAACTAATTGTGTACTTACTTTTCCTCCCTTATTCCTAATTTCCTCTAAGGATTTTATTATTATTATTGGTAACAAATAAATTATGCCCTTATTAATATAAAGTAAACCCGGTTTAGACCATTAATAGCTTAAAATCCTTTCCTAAAGAGACGATATGGTGAGAATAAGGTCCACATTAAGGTTCTAATTTTGCATGATTTAGGGGTTATCCTTTTTATTTCATCCGCAACAACTCAACTACGAGTCCAGAGACGAAGGCTTTATTTAGATAACCACGGAGTTAAAATTTGGCTTTATTCTTCTTATTATTATTATTATAGCAACATTATTAAATCTCGGTCCTTTAGAAGGCTGCAACATCAGTTGTGAGCCGGCAAGATGCAGCAAAACATATTTCGACCTCGGTAATTTCCTCGACCTTTTAGAAGGCTGCAAAATTGGTTGTGAGCCGGCAAGATGCAGCAAACTTTTATCAGTCTCGGATTATTATTACTATGTGCCTTATTTAGAAGACTACCACATCGATTGTGAGCCGGCAAGAGGTAGCAAACTTTTATCAGCCCACAGTTTTTATTATTATTATTATTACCTCCACCCTTTAAACGACTGTCACATCGGTATGCGAGCCGACCATGATCCAAAAGTCATATTTCGGCTTTAGTTTATTTCATAATTATTATTATTATAGCCAAATTTCAAGTCCTGTGGTCTTTTAATAACTGCCACATCGGTATACGAGCCGACCATGGTCCAAGAGTCTATTTCCCCACAACACTGACAAAACCTCGATGTGTACCTTACTTTCACCAGAGCGAATCTCTACGAAGTGATTTAAACTAAGAATCGCAAAAACTAAAGAAACTTTATTTATTCAACAATTATATAACGTTTATTAAGTTGATGGGAGCAAAAAGCCACAATTAACCTTTATGAGCCTTAAAGAAATCCAACTATTCTATGTTTAGCATCTAACTTATATAAAACTCTATCATATTTCGTTCTTCGCAAATTTAAAATCTTTAATAAAAAGATCCGCGAATGCTTAGTCTAATAAAAACAAGCTTAGCATATTTAAAGTGGAGTGTGGAGTTGTCTCATATTAGATGATGATCCTTGAGAAGTTGAGTCTTCCTGAGGAGATTCATTAAGTGGATCATCATGAAATGTTAGGGTTTTTGGTGAGTCTTCAAAACCTTGAGAAATGATTAGAGACTGTTCATGTTCTTGTGATGAAGGAATACTTGTTAATGGAGCATCCTGATCAATGAAAGTTGACACAGGAGAATCAGCTAATACTTCAGCTCTTGGAGCAGCAGCTTCTAGAACTGGAGAAACAAAAATTGTTGGAGGGTTAAGTATTCATCGAACATTGGTTGAAATAACCGATCCCAATCATCTCTTATTGGTGGCAAGCAAGGTTGTTGAGAAACAGGATTTGAACCGAGTCCTGTACGGGATGTAGTAGGAGTCATTCCTTGAAGCCCGGGTCCTGAACTAAATTGTTCAGATGCCATAGCTGTTAGCTCATCGAACGTTACATGAATTGTTTCAGTAATTATCCAGGTCCTTCTGTTGTAGATTCTAAATGCTTTCTTTGCAGGCCCGCAACCAACGAAAATCCTAATGTTTTCTTTTGCATCAAATTTACCCAGATCCTCATTGTCATTGGTAGGATAGCAAAGTGAACCAAAGACATAAAAGAATGATAAGTTCAATTTCTTATCTTGCATAAGCGTGTATGGAGTTTTGTTGTATCGGAGGCGTATCAAAGAACGGTTTTGGGTGTAACAAGCAGTATTGATAGCTTTGGCCCAGAGAAATAATAGAGCTTTAGAAAATATCAGCATTGTTCGAGCGACATCAACAAGAGTCCGAATTCGCCTTCGACAACACTGTTTTGCTGAGGACTGCGAGCTACAGAAGTTTAATGTTTGATGCCAACATTTTCGTACCATTCACGAAGTGTCTAATTGACAAATTTGGTTCCATTATCTGTTCTAACATTCTAGACTGTGGCTTTTAAACGAACTTGAACGTTTTTAATACATTTGATGATGGCCACTAGAACTTCACATCTTTTGTCTCAAAAATTGACCCAGTTACATCTGAGTAATCATTACATTACTAAAGTTACACCTTTTCCCATTTAATACTAGCCACACGCCTCGGGCCATACAATTCCATATGCAAAAGATATATTTACTCTTGGTTTGTGTCTTCATGCTTTGGTTGATGAGAAGATTTTTTTTGCTTTTTCCCTAATGCACATGTTGAACACGAACTGTCTTTTTAAAAATTTACGCCAGGAGATTCTCCCCCAAAAATCAAGACTGTCTTTAGCTCAGCTTGTTTCAAAGAACCAAAGTTGGAAGAGATAATCGTAACGGTGCCGATAACAGCTCTTAGGTCTTAACGCATTTCCGATAGAAGACAGATCGGAGATGAGTAATAATGTCATCAATAGAAATGAATGTACAAATTTAATGTCTCGGATCCTGAAAGTAGATCAACAACCGTCCAAATTTTTTGAATAATGCAAGTGTTTTTTTTTATCGCAAATGCAACATTCAAGATCCGTATCACAAAATTGACTCAAAGAAAACAAATATTCTAAGGCCCCTCAAACGTAGTATACGACTAGAGATAATAACTGTTTCCCCATCTGATATCACCATACACCATGATCCTGCAATCTGGTCGATCCCAAATCTAACAGTACCCAGAAAATTTAACTCGACAAAGTTTCATGAGCTGAGAGCAATTCTCTGTCATGTGTTTCGAGCATCCGGAGTCCTAGATTCCCAGAGTACAATCTAGGACAACACTGTCCATGACAAAAGAATAAGACATGAAAATATCTGTATGCTTGGATCCTCCAGGTTGATGTGGGTTCCGAGTGGTTAGTATTCATAAGATTCTACAAAATCTTAGTTATATTTTAGCTCGAACCTTATGTTTTTTAACATTTATTTGGTTTCCTGCAATAGACTTTTTATCTCTGGTTTTTTTATACTCATCTGAGTGGGAATGGTTTGCTCTAGGAGCACTACGTTATTGACGTGAACCCTAGTTAAAGGACACGAGTTACCAACTATAGTGAAAGTTTCTGCTTTTGGTTTCCACTTAAGTCCTACTTCAGTGAATACATGACCTCCTAGGTTTTTAAACAATTATGTTTTCTAAGTTACATAGCATATTTAGTATGGTTATTCCCATTTTGCCACAAAGAATCCCAAGAAGACATTTATCATGAACACCATCAAACATCGATTTATTACAAGTAGCACATAGAATTTCAGAATTCACTTTTGATAGTGAATGCTTTACATCAACATCACATACAAGCTTAACAACACGATTCACTTTATTTCACTTTCCTATTTGGGCTTCTACATTAGATCGTGTTGTATTCCTACATGGTGTTTGCGAGATCCTAACATTCGTTTATTGTGCCTGAGGCTTTGAATCCGTAATTACTATAGAACACTTCACCTCCTGTAGAATACAACACAGGTGTGTTCGAATCTAATGTATATAGAAGACACTACCTAGTGAATCCTTTGCGTGAGGATGTGAGAGTTCCACAAGCCTAACAATTCTTGACATTGTTCATGGGTTTGACAGTAACCTTCTTAGCACTAGGTGTTATCGCATTAGGGCACGTATCTTGAACATATACAAACAACTCCTGAATTCTTGTGCAATACATACAAGCAGAGGTCTAAGCTCGCTATCTAAAGTTATCTATCCATAGCTTGTTCGAAATCTTTTTCCCGAAGAATATTAGCTTGTTCTTGAGTGTTCCTAAGATAGTCTATGTGAACTTCCCTATTTTGCAATAACCTACGAGGCAACAGTTCTAAATCAAGCTTGAACATGCCTAGAGCAATAGTGGTGGCAGAAGGTATGTGAACAACATTTTCAACAATTTCTTTCCCTTTTGATTTTCGTAAATCGTTTTTTAATGATGTTATCACAAAAACCTTATCTTGAATTTGAGCTTTTAAATCCTCATTTTCCACAGATTTTAAGTTCAGTTTGTTAATTAAAGAGTCACTTAGGTTCCTATATGACAACACGAGTCTGTTGATTGAGTGTCAACTGATCTTTAAAAACCTGTTTCATTCACTGATTAATTCATTTACAAAGACGTTCAAGACGCATAAAGCACTTTGGCAACATTAAAATTCATTTCCTTATTTAAGGCTCAATTTCCCATATTATACATGATTAAACGTTCCTTTTCCCAATTGTATTCACTCTTAAAGATTTGATGGTATCCTGTCAACATACAAATGGGTCTAGCCTTTATCTTAGTACCGAGCTTTACAAATCATTGATTTCAAATATTCTGAATTCCACATCATATTTGATTAACGCAATAATTCATCATTTATGGAAAAATACTAGTTTTAATGTCAATATGTCTTCGACAAAAATTACAATGTTTTTCCAAGTTGTGAATAATTTTTATCAAAAATCCTTATATGCATGTTTTTGATTTATGGAAAGCTCAGCAACAGATTCAAAAACACTTTCACTACGATCACACAACTGCATTTCCATATTCACAAAATCATTAATTTTCAAAGACAAAGATTCATCACAGTTTAACATTACATCTTGAACATGATTTTTTGTAATGAGTCGAACATTTTCCAAAAAGAAATTAATTTCTTAGCAATTTCCAAACATTGTTTATCAACTAAAGACTATTGAACAGCTGCGTCCATTTGGTCAAAATCTATTTGTACTTCCGTTATTTCATTTAAAAGATCTTTATAAAACACATTGAAGATGTCTTTTAAAGATTTTAGAAATGGAATAATTTCATTTTAAAAACAGTTTTAGTATGTTCAAACCCCCATTCACCTCTTTCAATAGCTATTAGGTGTTTCCTCTTCTTCACAAACAAGAGTCAAACTTGGGTGAGGTGGAATTTAATCTTTTTTAAAGGCTGCAATTCCCCAAACTCCACCTTAGGGAATTCACTAGGAACTTCCACTATGACGGTGGTGTGTAGAGAATCTAATAAGTGGATCGATGCTATGAATGCGGAAATACAATCCATGATGGACAATATGGTATGGGTCCTGGTCGATCTTCCTCCTGGCTGTAAGACTGTTGGGAGTAAGTGGATTTTTAAGAAAAAGACTGACATGGATGGTATTGTACACACCTATAAAGCTCGTCTTGTAGCAAAGGGTTATACTCAACTCTACGGGGTTGATTATGAAGAAACGTTCTCACCTGTCGCTGACATTAGAGCTATTAGGATTCTCATATCTATAGCAGCATACTATGATTATGAGATATGGCAAATGGATGTCAAAACTGCCTTCTTAAATGGTTATCTTGATGAAGACATTTATATGGTACAACCTGAAGGTTTTGTTGATCCTAATCATCCCAGAAAAGTATGCAAGCTTCAAAGATCCATTTATGGTCTTAAGCAAGCATCAAGAAGCTGGAATAAAAGATTTGATGAGGAAATCAAAAGGTTTGGATTTGCTCAAAATCTTGATGAGCCATGTGTATATCAAAAGGCTAGTGGGAGTAATGTTACATTCCTCATCTTGTATGTTGATGACATAATCATCATGGGAAATCACATTCCAAGTTTACAAAGTGTAAAGGATTATCTTGGAAAGTGTTTTGCTATGAAAGATTTAGGGGAAGCAGCATTTATTCTTGGAATCAAAATCTACAGAGATAGGTCAAAGCGATTGATTGGACTTGGTCAAAATGCTTACATGGATAAGATCTTAAAGAGATATAAAATGGATAATTCCAAACGTGGTCATATCCCCATGCAAGAAAGACTTGACTTGAACAAAACACAAGGTGCTTCAACACCTAAAGAGGTGAAGCGTATGCAAAATGTACCTTATGCTTTGGTTGTGGGTTCCATTATGTATGCAGTAAGATGCACTAGACCTGATGTTGCGTTCGCGCAAAATATAACAAGCCGGTTTCAACAGAATCCTGGTGAAAGTCACTGGACTGCTGTGAAAAATATTCTTAAGTATTTAAGAAATACTAAAGATATGTTTTTGGTTTATGGTGGAAATCCAGAAGCTGAACTTCGAGTTGATTGCTATTGCGATGCTGGATTTGAGACTGATAGAGATGATACAAAATCTCAAACAGGATATGTCTTCATTTTGAATGGAGGCGCAGTGGACTGGAAGAGCTCCAAGCAAAGTACTACTGCAATGTCTGCTACAGAAGCTGAATACATAGCTGCTTCGGAAGCTGCGATGGAAGCTGTTTGGATTAGGAAGTTTATTTTAGGGCTTGGTATAGTACCAACAATAAACGAGCCTATTGGGATGTTTTGCGATAATTCAGACGCACTTCATTTTGCTAACAAAACGGGAGTTCAGAAAGGCACCAGACACTACCATAGGAGATAGCATTATGTTCGTGAGTGCATTGCACTAGGCGAAATAAGATTCCTTAAAGTTCACACAGATGACAATCTGGCTGATCCTTTTACGAAGGCTTTACTTAAAGGAAAACTTACTCAACATGCTAGGAGCATGGGACTTCGTTTAGCAAGTAGTTTCATGTAGATCTGTGTTTAGTATTTAGATAAGGGATGTTTGAACAATTTATTTTATGATAATGATACTTGGTATTTTGTTATTTTTATCTTAAATTGTGTCATATATTTGCATGTTTAAATCCATGAATAATAATAGTTATTATTCTAAATTAATCCGTTGTCGATTAACAATATGGGAATATTATTAAATTAAGACAAATCTGAGTGATTGGTGATATTGTAGATATTAAGGATGTGTCCACCAAACTCACATGATATTCATAAGATGAATATTGGATTTCCCCAACACAAGAATATTACTTTATGGATCGTCGTCATTAAGTAAATCTTGTAAGTGATTTTATTTACAAAATCCTTAGACTTGAGATGCAAGTAGGTCTTGCATATGTGGATAATCCTTCTTGATCTAGTCTAAGTTATCCTGAAAAATGGATAACTAATAAGGGCTATTTCAGAAGTGATTTTGAAACATGATGACTTGACACTTGTAGTCAATATAGAATTTGTTCCTTTAATAGTTGAAGAATGATGCCACTGGGCCCCTCGTAGAATTAATCAGATGTGTGTATGGCCGTACCCAAAAACTCATGTAGATATGTCTCATTGATTTTCGGTAATCTTGATTAGTTACATATACGAGAAACAGAATCGTTAAATAATGGAATGACATTGATCCATATCTATTTTTAACACGGTATCGGAAACAAAGGGATTGTAAATTCATAAATCATTTGTCCGTGTCTTTATGAAACCACACTCGGATATTTCTGGGAGCATTGGCGTGTTGCTAGACGCTTACCAATGTTATTATACTATTTATACATGTCCAAGTGGGAGCTGTTGGAATATGTCCATGTATAAATCGTATATGTCCGGAAATCTATTCGAGCCTACGGGGACACACACGTTAATATGTAGAACAACGTTTTAATATATTAAAGTAATATATTAATTAGTGTTTAACAAACGATCGTTAAATGTTTAACAAGATATATTAGTTGTTAAAACGATAAAGGACTAATATGTAAAAACCGAATAAAGGAAGGCTTCGGTTTACCCTTTCCTTTCCTAGTCGGCTGAATACCCCACTCCAAGAGGAGGTGTGATTGCTTGCTTGCTTACCAAGCAAAGAGAAGTATAAAAGGAGGTCTTAGGGTCATTGTGTGCTCATAACTTGAAATCCCTAAACCCTAAAACCTTCTCCTTGTCTCTCCTTGTATTTGACCGGTTCCAAACCCACAAAGGGTTTTCGGTTTTTGTTCCCCTTGTTTGTGCGATTGAGAAAACCCACAAAGGGTTTTGGGTTTTGGTGTTTTGCTCGATCGAATATAAAACCACAAAGGTTTTTGGTTTAACCCATTAGAAATCAAAAGGGGTTTTTCGTTTGGTTGATTGTCAAGATTCGGTGATCGTTTGGTTAACCACTACTAGTACTAGCATACACGTTGTTTGCTAAGAATGTATTGTGTGTGTCGACTTAGAGGGATTATACTTTTAATCCTAAGTGGTTACGCGTGTATTCAAGGCGGCGTTTGTTAATTGCTAAAAGGTACGCAAGTTCTTGAACCCTTGTTAATTATAAGTTCTATACGTGTTTAATCTTTCCGCTGCGTACTCGTAATATATTTAAATGGTTAAATAGATGTAAAATACCAACAATAACGTCATAAGTATGTTTAGGGATATAATAAATAGGGTCGTCCCTAAATTTAAAAAAAATTGAGAGCCCTAGACGAAATCACATATTGAGGCCCTTCGAAAAGAAATGTTAAATATAAAGTGTCACCGTTTATAAGATATAATGCAAATTAGTTATCTAAACGTTGAACGTATGTCTCATTTAAAATATTTTCTCATCTAAATACATTTTTCTTTGTGAAAAATATATGTATACATGTATATAATTGTTAACGGGACAAATTTTGGAGCCTCTAAAATTTTTGAGACCCTGTTCCGTCGCTCACCTTGCACACCCTCAAAAACGGCCTTGATAATAAAGAATCGAGAACAGAACCAGAACCAAATATGACCTGATGCACAATTTTTTCTAAATCGTAATACTAGAAAGATATATCGATGGACCGAGTGCATTTAAGATTACTTTAAGAAAAATTAATGTTTTTTACAAAAATTAATACTGCATCTAAAAAATCCATGGGGTTCCCAATAATCCATTGGTTCTATCTCTATATGGACCTATGTCCTCTTTTATGAAAGGTCATATTCTCAATATATAACTCTGCGCAGTTTTGGAATTCAAACAAGGCCGGTTTTAACTCAAGGGTCCCGAGTTTTTCTATAAGACTTCAAGATTCATGGTTAGCAAAAACTCAATCAAGGCTGGTTATAACTCAAGGGTTCTAAGTTTTTCTATGGAGACTTCAAGATTCAAGTTTAACAAGCCAACAAATTCATGTGGTTTTTCATGTGTTTAATCACTGCGGTGTTTTACTCTAAGTTAATGTTTGTAGTTGCATTAGAATTGGAAGCTTCTTGCTTCTCTTATAGTATTTGCACAACAATCAATATAAGTTCTGACCGATTTGCCTAACTTTTTTTTGAAAATTTAGAAACTATAAGGGGGGTTGAATAGTTTTTACCATTTTAAAATTAAAATTTAGATTGTCTACTTATGTGAACTTAATAGATATACACGTATGTATATGATAGCGATGTAATAAATAAATAAAAAGTGCGGAATATAAATAAGCAAATATAGGAAAGATCAAATCAAAGACAAGATGATTTATAATGGTTTAGCTACAAAGCTCCTCTTCACCCTACTCTACTCCTCGAGTACCAAACTCGAGAGTTTTCTTCACTATGTCAACAAGCTCTCTTTAGGCGGAGAAAACCGTACACGTCGCTTACACTTTTTCCTGTACTAAGCTAAATACCAAGTTCTACTTTGAGATAGAACCAATCTAACACACTAAGTATTTTAAGGCCTAAAATACCAACCTATCATACACATATGATAACACAAGACAAATAGATGAAGGTGGATAAATATCATAAGTGTGATGACTCAACTAAAATAATAACACTTGAAGCTTGAAGTCTTCTTTATGTTCTTTACTAAAGAGTGGAATAATTGGATCACTTGTAATGGATTATATAACAAGTATAATGATCAAAGAATGTATGAGAGAAAATATGTGAGGAAAGGGTTGAGAAAATGAAAATATTTGGTTCCTATTTATAGGCAATTTTGAAGTTTAATTTTTTTGCCTAGCTGACAGATCCACGGATCTGTCGTAGCCTGGATCTGTCTTTGGTTATGGTAGATCCGTGTAAAGCAGATGGCAGTTATTTTGTATTTTAATGATTAACCACAAATCTTAACAAAATGTTCTTATGTACTTAAAAATTAGATTTCTTAAATTCTTCTAGAAAAAATATTTCTTAACATGAAAATGGAAAGATTTTCTAGATTTAGAAAATTTTGGAAAGATTATTGTCATTTATAGTTAATCCTATTTTGTCTTATTGATTAATATAATAGTTTATAATTAATCATGTGTTTACTTGAAATCATTTGATTAGTAATGGTTTATGCAAATGATTAATTTTGTATGCAAGAAAACATATTTTTCTTTAATCATTAACTACGCTTTATAATGTCATATTCATACCTTAAGTGATTTATCGTCGGCAAGTAAACTTACGACTAAATAGCTTGTTTACGTAAACTTTTACGTAGTATGACATTATATTTGTTATTATCAAAAGTCGAAGATCATTAAATATAAATATCGTTTTACGGGAATATTTGTATTAACAATCTCTACATTTTTTATGATGACAAAATATAAACTGATAGTGATTAAAAGTGTACTAAAATAAGTATTTACTAGTTGAGTTTACATATCTTCTCCCCCTTTTGTCAAAGCAAAAAGTGTTGTAGAGACGCGGTTGCAAAACGTATTTTAACGAATGCAAAAGTAGCGGCGTGACGAATGCAAAGTAAAAAATAAGACGTATTGCAAGTGCTCCCCCTAGGTGTATGCTCCCCCTTGTTTGGGGCACCAAGGAATCAAGCTATGGAGGCGTGCTACAAAACAAAGTTAGTAGAGAAGCAAATATATATAGCAACAATACATGCATATATATATAAGCAAAATAACCACCATCATCACGACACAACAAATAATAATGTTAATTCCATTATAAGGGAAGAAACATAAAATTGAACATACAAAATAAACTAAAATAACAACTACTAGAAAATAAAAAAAACTAGAAAAGAAAAATTAAGCTAAAACTAAAAATTTCAAATCTTGGGATAAAAGCTTTCTCCCATATAATCCGAAGGGTTGGCGAAACACCATGGTGTTTTAGTGCAAAAAGTATGGTGGGTTGGATGAAGATCCAAGATTGTGTCGGATGTAGGAAAACCTGTAGTTAATATGTTCCCTTAGCATGTAGATTTCATGCCTAGTAGTGTAACATTTCTCATTTTCATGTCATTGTACGACTCTATTAATGATCACAATTTATTTTAGTCCGATACGCGTTTACTTTTAATTTTGACTTTTAAGCTAAATCGCGTAGACTAGAAATAATCATTTAACGCAAACGGTCACCAAATAAAATCAAGGTTTTCGTCAAGCAAGTGTCAAGTAATTATTAGGAAGATAATTATTGAAATTGCTCATTTTATTTTTATTGGTCACGTAGATGACTTACGTTTCACAATAAAATACACTTAGACACACCACGGAAATACCTAGACTTACCTAGACTCAAACCAATACCCACTTTTAATGCCTAAACACAAAATTTAATCAAATCTTGTGTTATTACCCAAAGTTAGCCGAGTATGGGTAGGAAAACCCATAAAAAAAATCGTCCTTGGTGTTTACTAGCTAAATAAATCTCCTAAAGATCCTCACAAGTACTTGTACATTCTAGTTCTCATTAATACTTGTCCTAATGGTCTCCTACTAGTCTTTTACACATTGGTTAAGAACCATTTTTCCTCTTGATTCCTTTTGTGCCGCGGTTAACCAAGAACAAACCACAAATCCTTGGGATTTCCTAAATCTAGCTAGAACTTGTACACTATGCAAGTAATTAAAGAGTGTACTTAGGAGTATTACAAATACCATGGGTAATTAACTAGAAAACCTCTAAACCACCAAGTTAGGGCTCGTATGGTTTGGTTAAGGACCAAGGAAAGCTAACTAGTCACTAAGTCTATAAATACCCATATACATTTGACACTTGAACACTTCTAAAACTCTAAAACCACTATCACTAAGCTAAACCTTTCTCAATTATCCTCACACCTTCGAATCTCACGCAACCAAGCCCATACACAAGCCACATTTCCCTCTAAGTGTTCAAGAGATACTAAATACTCGTGTAAGAGCCTAAGGATTTGGGTTTACAAGCTTTGGAGCTTAAAGTATACACGGTTGGGTGTATACGACTTGGGTTTACTTCGCAATCCACGTACTAATAACCTTAGGACCCTTGTAAGTCACAACTAAGCCTTTATGCCATTTTTCACTTCTTTACTTTCATAATATAGCCAATATGTCGCGTAACTCTGAGTTGTATAACATATGAGAACGTGAACATGCATGGTTCGACCCATGCATGGTTCACGCCCCAATCTTAAACATATACTATGCCTTGTGTGGTGCTAACATGAAAGAACCACGGTCTAATATCGAGCAAGAGCTTAAAAGTTTCATAGAAACCTACAAATATGAGCCAAGGTGTTCATGAGGTCGTTCTTGATAAAAACACGAATCCTATACGTAAACTTTCAATGTAAACGAAACCTTTGGCTTAAGGAACCCGTAAAATAGCTTATTAATCGAATGAATGTAATAAGTTATAGTTAAGAAGTGTAAAATGAGACGGTTAAAAATCCTAAGAACGAACTAGTGAACCAAGGGAGCTTGCGGGTTACTTGGGGGCTTGGCAGCCCAGTGCGAGAGCCCAACATCCCATTTCCTTTGAATTTTTAGCTTAATGATAAGCACTCCAAGCTTATTTAGAGGTCTATAAGGCTTATTTGATTCACATGGATCTTGTCATGTCGTGACAAGCCCCAACCGAACCCTTAATGGACTCACTAGCCCATTAACGAGCCCTATTCGAGTGATAAGCTCACAATAAGCTCAAAGCAGCTTATTGATGAACTATCATAAGCTAGATGGAGTTAATGGACCCAAATATAGTTAACAGACCCTAATGGATCAAATCGAAACCTTTAAAATCCATTCGGACCCTTAATGGGCCCAACAGCCCATTAACGAGAGCTTATTAGCTTATTTGGATATGCTAGACCAAAAACAGATTTAATAAGCTTAAAAAGGGTAGAAAATAAGCTAGGAATGCTAAGTGGACCTTTGTATTCAATTCGGGTTGAGATATTGGGCTCACGAGCCCAATAAGCTCGAAAAAGGCCAAAATAAGCTCTCCCGAGCTTATTTTCAACTTAACCGACTTGAATAAGCTTAATGGAGGCATTTGTGCTTTTTAAAACCTAAATGGACCTTTAGAACACTTAATGGACTTTAATGGGCCCAATAAGGCCCATTAAGCCAAAATAAGCTCGTTAAAGCTTATTTATAAGCTAGGGCAGCTTATATGGCTTATTTGGACTTAATTAAACATAATGCCACTTGTTGGGATTTAATTGGAGTAAAAATGCAATCTTTACAAAGTCGGAGGACTAAAAGTGCCAATTTATAAACTTAAGGGTCAAAACAGTCATTTACTAAATTTAACAAGTCCATGGACTGTTTCTGTCAATTCTGGAAACTAGGGGGCTGTTTCAAACCTATAAGGACCTAAAGTGTAACTTTGTAAAGTTAAAAGACTAAAAGTGTAATTATAAGCGCGAGTGTTATAAATCAATCTATTTGGGATTGACATCCCCGTTTGGGTAAGTAGCGCTCACTGTGCCGGTTTGCCGGACAACAAACGTATACCATGTCGGATTTGGGATGTTTCAGGTTAGAACATCATTCACAGGTAATGTTGGCAATTTATTGCCTTCATACATGTCGAGCTTCAGTGTCATGAGCTTAGGTAGACGTAATTACTTTTTATGATGTTTGCATTTGTTGCTTAATCATACACTTAGAAATCTTGCGGTCCTACTGTTGATTTACATAAACCTATAAATCTTGCGGTCCTACTGTTGATTTACATAAGCATGTTTTCTCAGGTCAATAAGGCACGGGGTGCTCAGATACATTGGGGGTCACTCTTTGGAAAGAGTTAGTTCTAAAGATTTGGGCGTATTACATTTTGGGAACATTTGTTATAAACCGAAATCTTTACTTATATTGTCGAACTATTTGAAGCCATGAGCTTATGTAATGAACAAGTATTTTGTTAATCCGATGTATCTTTTTAAAAACGACACGTTAGTGGTCGTTCTTGTACCTTGTGCTATTGATCTATGAAGTAACGCCCTCGGATATTCAACATTCCGCTGCTACCCAGATTTGAGGGTGTTACAGGTCGGGTCGGGTCGGGTCGGGTCGTGTCAGGATAGGGTTCAAGGGTTTTGAGGATTTTGTGACGGAGGTGATTATGGCGTTTTTTAACATGATAGGTAGGACGATGGGAGGGAGGATGATGTAATGGTTGATTTTCCTGTGATGATTCATAAAAATGATGGATGGAGGTGAGAAGAACCTTCAATTTGTGGGTGTGAGTAGAAATGTCTGGAAGATGGTAGGTTGATAACACATATGATGAGGAGGTGGACTGATATACATATGATGGAACGAAAGTGGGCCTTGGGCTGCTGTGTTTGTTGGACTAAAATGAGCCTTGTACTGTAGCTACTGTACAACGGCTTTTAGTATATAGAACAATTGTGATTCGGTATTCACCCTTTGGGGATGTGGAGTCTTTGAAGCTTGCGTTTGTGAAACTTCATGACATGATGATGTTTGGCAGTCGATTTTAGTAGTGAGTTCAATCAATTGGAATTATCAGGGATGTGAAAGCCTATTTAAGTGCTCAATCAAATAACTTGTGTTTAATGACACCTTATGATGTGTAAGAAGTCTCTCAACTAAATGGTTATGATTCCAGCTTCTACTTAAGACACGTCATAATGATTTGTAAGATATATATTTGAAATGGGAGGTTATTTGTATACACAATTTTTTTGGCAATCCACCACTAAATATACATCTGTGTGTTGTACTATGTGCATCAGCAGGTGTACTTTAGTGGTAGATGGAAAAAAAGGGTACAAATCACATCCCATTTGAAATAGTTAGATGTCGTTATAAAAACTTACTTGCTCAATAACTCACCTGA
>BQNB010131445.1:0-18781 GCA_026074375.1 Tanacetum coccineum
GAATGTTAGGCCTCATCATCTAATTAGTTTCCAATCAATAGGAAATGACATTTTACACTTAACAACACAACTCAAAAAGTTTTCTGATTTTTAACTACTTACATAAACGGCCATAAATTCTAAACCGTGATAGCTATTGAAGTGAATCAACTTAGAGATGTTACCCTAAGTTGTCTACTACAGATCCATGTTTTTAAACCTAATACTTTAATGCAAAAATCTAGAGTTTAACCTGTTTTTCAAAAGGTATTCCAGATTTGACTCGATTCCGTAAAATGGCCATAAATTCCTCATCCAGAATCGATACAAAACCATCCAATTCGCCACATGAAGCTTAGAACTATATCTATTCAACCATGTAATTTAATAATAGGCTCCAGGCCATAAATTATTAGGAATAGCCATGTTTAGCCACTGACCTAAATCTGTCCCTACAAATTACTTCTAAATCCCTTTAAAACTCATCCTAATCATTATTTATCCACATGCAATGCCATATCAAATCTCATGAACATATCCCATACATCAAAACTTCCTAATTATGATCAAATCAAAATCAAACCAATCGAGACCATGCATGCTCATAAAAAGTAAAATCAAACACAAGCACTTAACATAAGATTAGATTAAAATAAAAGGGTTTGAAAATCACTTACAACCACAATAGAAACCAACAAAGAGATTAAAATCTTTTCTTTCCTTCTTTTCTTGTTTAGCCGAAACCTCAAAGACACAAACCAAACTCAAACTGTAACTTTCTTTTACCCAAATCTTTCAATAATTATCACAATCAAACTTTTGATGCCTTTTTCACCACCAAGGTTAATAAAAACCCTAAAAATCAAGATTTAAGAAGGTACTTGCATGTTGTTTTAGGAGACAAGAAGAGTATTGGTTAATGTAGGGATGATTAGAGTTTAATGTAGGATTGATTTGGTGTATAATGAGATGATTGGGGTAAATTTTTGATGATTGATGGTGGTGTTTTTGGAGTCTGTCGTCGAACACAGGGAAAGAACAAAGGGGAAGACTGATGGTTTTTATTTTTAACGTTGTGTGTGTTTATGGTATGGTCTTGGGAGTATATTTATAAGAGATTTATTAGGGGCTAGGAAATCTTGTATTTTCCAAAAAAAATGATATGGGCGTTGGTTTTTTTTGTTCAGCCGACTCAAGAGAGAAAAGAAATAGAGTGGGCTTTGTTAATTTTTCTTTTTATTAGTTATGTTATTATTTTGGTCCCAAAATACTAAATTTAAGTGTTGAACTTGTAAAATATCGTTTTTAACACGATTTCGGCAAATACGCGAGAAAAGTCGGGAAACACTAAAAATAAAATAAATACACTTCCGAAGCTAAAACATGAAATTATCGATTTCTAGATCGTTAAAACTAATAATTATTAAAATCATGACTTGTGAATAATTAAAACGACGATTTTAATAAAAACCTACCTAAAATAATAAAATAAATTCTATAAAAATTTAGAAATTAAATATAAGCTCGAGATAAATAGTGACCTTAAATATGAAATGTTACATCCTCCTCCCCTTATAGGAGCGTTGTCCCGATGCTCGATTCCTCTTGCTCTCCTTCTGATTACTTGGGAAGAGATGGGGATACTTGCCCTTGAAATAATCTTCTCGTTCCCATGTGAACTCCGGACCTCACCGCGAGTTCCATCTAACCTTGACAATGGGGATCCGACTTTGCTTGAGTTGTTTCACTTCTCGGTCCATGATCTCCACTGGTTCCTCGATAAAATGCAATTTGTCTTCGAGTTGAATCTCTTCGAGTGGAATAACTAGGTTCTCGTCCGCTAAGCATTTCCTGAGGTTTCAAACATGAAAGGTGTTGTGTATCCCACGGAGTTCATCGGGTAGCTCCAGCTTATATGCCACAGGACCAATTCTATCAATGACTTTTAATGGTTCAACATACCGTGGGCTCAACTTACCACGCTTACCAAATCGAATTACGCCTTTCCAAAGCGATACCTTTAGCATGACCATGTCTCCCACGTCAAATTCCAATTGTTTGCGTCTAACGCCCGCATAACTCTTTTGACCACTTCGAGCGGCTAGCAAACGGTTCTTGATCTGAACAATTTTCTCAGTTGTCTCCCTGATCATTTTTGGGCCAGTGAGTTGGCTATCTCCAACCTCACTCCAACGGATAGGCGATCTGCATTTACATCCATATAGATCTTAAACGGTGCAGCCTTGATACTCGCGTGATAGCTATTATTGTATGAGAATTTAACCAATGGTAGGTGTCGATCCCAACTACTTCCAAAATCAATCACACAAGCTCGTAACATGTCTTCCAATGTTCGAATCGTCCTTTCACTTTGACTGTCTTTCTCCGGGTGGTAAGCCATGCTCATATTTACATCGGTACCCAAAGCCTTTTGAAGTGATCTCAAAAATCCGGAGGCAAAACAACTATCTCGATCCGATATAATTGATACATGCACTCCATGCCTACAAACAACCTCTTTCAAATACAACTGAGTGAGCTTTTCCATGCTATCGGTCTTCTTTATCGGTAAAAAGTAAGCCGACTTAGTCAACCGATCAATAATAACCCATATCGAGTCATAGCCACTCGGGGTTCTTGGGAGTCCCGAAACAAAATCCATGGTTATCTTCTCCCACTTCTACTCAGGGATTTTAGGTTGTTGGAGTAGTCCTGGCGGCTTTTGGTGCTCAGCCTTTACCTTGGCACAGGTCAGACACTTACTGACGTAGGTGGCGATTTTAGTCTTTATGTTTGGCCACCAGTAGAGCTTCTTCAAATCTTGGTACATCTTGTCAAACCCCGGGTGGATAGAATATTTTGATTTGTGCAATTCGTGCATGATCAATTCCCTTAATCCACCAAACAACGGCAACCATATCCGCTTATCAAAGTATCAAATCCCATCAGAGCGAATCTCGAATATTGGCTTAATTAGTCTTCCCAGATTCTTCGCCTTCACATTCTCTTCCTTCATCGCCTCGGTCTGAGAGTTAAGTATTCTTTTGGGTAAATTGGTGTGTACCGTCATTACCAAGGATCTAACCCTCAATGGTTTTTCTCTTTCCTTTCGGCTCAGAGCATCGGCCACTACGTTGGCCTTGTCGGGATGGTAACGGATATCACAATCATAGTCACTCAAAAGTTCAATCCATCAGCGTTGTCTCATATTGAGTTATTTTTGTTCCAGAATGTACTATAGACTATTATGATTGGGGTACACAGTGCATTTTATACCGTACAAGTAATGTCTCTAGAGTCTAAGTGCAAACACTACAGCACCCAGCTCCAGGTCATGAGTAGTGTAGTTTTCTTCGTGTTTCTTAAGTTGACGGGAGGCATACGCAATCACCTTTTCCCATTGCATCAATATGGCTACAAAACCCTTAAGCGATGCATCGCAATACACAACAAAATCTTCTGACCCTTCCGGCAATGACAAGATGCGTGCAGAACACAACTTTTGCTTCAACAGTTGGAACGCCTCTTCTTCTTCCTCACTGATGTGCTGTCGTTGTATGGTATATTTAAGATGATTCAAGTTTTAAATTTATATTTTGTCGACTAAACCAAAAACAACACTTTAACGGGCAGTGTACCCGATCGGTAGTAGTTTCGTGGTAAGTAGGGTGTCGAACACTTGAAGCGAGGTTAAATCTATTAATTTAATTAATATCTTGGTTATCTAATCTATGTTAATTCTATTCTATCCTAATCCTATGTTAAACCTATGTCAGTCTAAATCCTAATTCTAACGGGAAAAGGGGGTTTTCAGCCTGAGAGACTGGCATGGTTTGGTTGGTGTCTATAATCAATTCAAGGCACTGTTACCCACGCAAGCTAATTAACAAAAGATGAAAGAGCGGTCGAACCTTATATAAGAAAACTGTATTAACCATTATTAATCCGATTAGAACGTTGGTTTGTTTATTTAGTGCAATGATTTCTTCTCTCGAGGTGGCATATCATTCTTAAGACTTAGGCGTTACATCATCCTAAGACCTAGACACATTAATTCTGTCACAATTAAAGCATCCGCATAAAGCATCCTATTTGCTGATTATAATCTATCTTAGGGATTAAAGCAATGGTGATCTTGTTAAACCCTAGCTCATAGAGACTTTACCCACTTACCGCTTAATGGCAATTTATACACTAGTAGTCCACTTGTCCAACTATCCAATGGAATCAAAATGTTACTTGTTGAATTATCTAGGTCACCTGCTAGTCAACACGATCAATAAACCATTGGCAATGTCCAATTAACTAGTTAAGCCCGAAGCGTATCCTAGACACAGACTTAGAAGGACAATATTTATGTAACTATGATTCTAGATGTATAAATTACTATATGGAGAGCTATCCCAGACTCTAGATCTGCTTGGTCTGCTTCACTAGATCCAGTTGAATGATAGGTCGCATACAAAAGCGCGTAAACAAGTATAAATTGATAAACATAAACAAGCACTCAACGATAAATCAAGAAATCACGATAGACAAATACCAAACAAACAAATCTTCATAATAATGGCTAATACCCGAAGGTATTAGCCTTCAAATGTCATAATAAATATAAGAGCATTTATTTAGCCAAGGTAAGCTAACCGAGTTAATAAATGATACCAAAAACTGAACGATTACTAAAGTATATGGAATTACACGATGTCTTCTATGGAATGGAATACGTTGCTTGACCTCTTTTGCTCCTTTTCTCCTCTGAAAACTGACTTTTGTGGTTTGGGTATCGTGAATATGATTTAGCACCCTTAAAACTCGTTTTTGAGTTTTGTATTTATAGGGTCTGGAAGTCGATTGGATACGGCGTATCCAAGAGTTGGATACGGCGTATTGGGGGTTTCTTGGAGTAGGGACCACGCTTGATATCTTCAAGAATATTATATTGATTCGATATCTTGAATACAACGTATTGAGTCCTTTGGATATGTCGTATTGATCTTTATTCCTGACTGGTCTTTGGTGAGTGCAGGCACGGATACGCCGTATCTTCCTTGATGGATACGGAGTATTGGTCTTCAGAATAGTAATCTTCAAAATATCTTCATTTAAGCTCCAGAATGCGCGCCTTTGCAAACTTTCACCATTACTTCATAATTACGCAATTCCTCAAATATATAAACGATTAAGTAACAATTCCCTTTGTATAACTATACAAAATTTAATAACATAGATAAATCATCGTTATAAAATAACGTTAATTGATGTCCATCAAATATCCCCCCCACATTGAATCCTACTGTCCTCAAAGTAGCCTTAAAGTTTATAAAAAATGTATCCCTAAGGAAATTTTCGTTAAAAGTATTTATTTGTCTTAGTACAAGTACACAATCAAACACCTCACGAAATAGGAAGATGAAAACACTCAAATCACTCAACTAATCTATGTGGTAACGATGTAACAATTCACTCAATACTTCTGTCTGACGAGTATTCTATCATAAGTCCTTGCAAGGAAACACATCTCCACCGCTAAAGCTAAGGATAACAAGTATAAAGGTACATTTGGTATTTTTGTATGGCAAGAGCGTACGGTTTGATCTTTCCAACAATTCTTTCACCAGAAGACCAAACCAACAAAGGCAGCTGAACATACATCCAAACCCGGAACGCCGGATAACATTGTGTTCGACTCACATCCCCATTATAATTTAACCAACAGTTAGGATGAGAAATTATATAGGTAGGAACCTTCTAACTTCACCAAAAGTCGAAACCAACCGCGGCAGCAAGACATTCATACATGCCGAAAACGACGGAATAGACATGCATGCTCGAAATTCTAGTCCCTCATTCGCGTAAAACCAACGACTAATCATCAAATGGAGAAGGGAAGTTAAAATGTGTTAAATAACAAATCAAGAAACAAATAGATTTAAGACTAAAGATACAAGTTTGCTAGACACTTATTCCGACCAATACTATGATAGGCACAAACATTTACAACGTCTTGATCATCGATAAAAAATAACAACCTAAGTTGGCGTTCCCGTAATGGTCAACTTCCTAATCTTCCCAAAACTTTACATACTCTACAAGGCAAGTGTCGATATCCTCCACATTATACAATACTCTACATCGTTGATTCTTCTGAACGTGTCAACGAATAATCAATCCTTCGTGTAATTCCTTCGGTAATTGCGAAAAGATTTTCTTCAAATTCTTTCTCACTTTTTTGTATTTTTCTCATTTTTTTGATTTTTTTTGCTAACTAAACTTCAAATCTCGGTGTAGTTTCCCTCTCAACGAATCATAATAAATACTGGATAATTTTCCTTCCGTTAGTTTCCTATCATTCTTCGATTCACCAATAATTGTGACGGTAGTAAAATCACATACTTTGACCACTAATATACATTCCCATTTGCAATGCGCAAATTTCCAACCGCACCAAAGATAGAAAATACACAAGACTCGCGAAATACAAACTTTTTAACACTTCAATTTTAGCATAATTTAAGCAATGTTTAATGTGAAAAATTAGGACAAGTAACATTCTTATTCCCATCCCCCCATATGAATTATACACGCCCTCGTTGAATACTATAAAACATTAAATACGTGAATTTAAAAAAGAATAGAATGGAAACTCCCCTGATATATGCTCGGTAGATCTCCAAGATGCGTTTATGAGCAGAGTATGTGCTAAAAGAGCGTCTGAATCCTGCATGAAAAAAAAACAACACACACATAGATGTTCCAGAAATAATATGCATTCCACCAACTTCGTCGAGATATCCTTTTCTCGAGATCCTGTAATAAAATAAATAGAAGAACATGTGCACTCTTATCATCTTGTACCCTACGGTTTAATTTAAACTAAACTAACAAACTAATTACGGGTACAATTGGTGATACAGCGTAATCATTTAGGTGAATCCGCCGTATTCAAAATATGCCAATATTGTTTTTAAGTGCAATAAATAAAGACCGGTAACGGTCCAGACAATCATCACGCCTATGGGTAGGAAAACGGATACCCGAATTGATGACTGGGAAGAAGACTCGGATAACAAAATTAAATCACAATCCAGGTGATCTCACCGGAAGCACTTTTGTTTACAGCGAAGTCTTTAAGTTAGACTTTTTCTTCAGCTTCCTTTTTACTTGGAATTATCTCTCTTATCTCCATTCTTGCTTTTTGTGTGAATATCCTGCTTGGTTTCGTATAATATCCATGAACTACGCTGCTGAACTTACTACCAGGCTTTGTTCTATCATGCACAAACAAACCAAAAAGTCATATCATGACATATATATACAAAATGCTAGAACCTGTTTGTGTTAGATACATAAAGATATGAATAATAATAATAAATGTACAGATAGGTATGGACAAGAGATAAAGGTAGGAGGGGTTATGGGTCTGGTTGCTGCTGGTCATGCTGAGCTGTAGAGGTGCTGGCACCATCGCTTCCACTGTCCAAGTGCGTCTCTGGAATGCTAAAGGTAAGCTCCCTCAGAAAGTCCCGTCGAATGCCTGATATGTCAGCCCACTAGCATCCATCAACTGCGTCATACATGTCATCATCCATGTGGAGAATCTCCCCTGATCGGTCATCGATCTCTCCACAAGCCCACGCACTCCTTACATATCTATGTAGTCCCTGCACATCTTCCTCTAATCTCCCAAATCTCTAAGGCACATTCCTAATAGCAGCTGGAGGTGGTGGTGGTGGTTGCTGATTGCCTGTAAACAGGTGCCAAAACAGCCGGTCCAACACACGTCACAACCATAACATCCTCAGCTTTACAGTCGGGTAACCAACCCATAACAGTGGCTGCTCTCTGGTCCCATGGCCACCCAGGCCCAAGTATCATCAAGCTGCACAAAAATCTGCAGTCTAACCAACTCTGCCATGTCAATCATCTGAAGCTTAGGGGAAACAACCGTCAATCCTCCCAGAATCTCCGCAGTTAGTATTCCAAAATGCTGAGCCAATCATCCAACAAACTGTCCACCAGAAATATGCGCCCCGCTCTTCCTCCCAGCGGGAAAAACAAAAAAAAAAACTACAACAAACAAAAACAAAAAACCCAAAAAAAAACCAAAACACAAAATCCAACCCTCCCAAAAATCAGGCAATCAAGTAAGGTATGTTGATGCTCTACATCCAGCCCTCCCAGGTAAAACAAATCAGTCACGGTCACCTTCTTAGGTGCCTGACTCCTCCCAACAATATTATGTGCCAGCATCCTATGGCAAAGTCTCAGAATCGGATCTCTGATCAAAGTGTAGGAAGGGGGAGGTCCTAAGAAATCACCATCGCTCAAAATATCCCTCCAATAATCATGTAGATCCCCTTTCCCATGGATCATCCTCTCACTCTCACTCTAGTACCTAGCAAAACCGAGGGACTTCATCTCCTCCCTGGTGTGTTAGAAATATACTGCCTCCAACTCAGGCACCTCCCTGGCTCTACCTTAACTAAAACTGAATAGTACCAGGAGCATCCAAATCAAGTAATAACTCTCCAAATCTAAGCGTGCTAAGGAACACCATAATAAGCTCCCAAACTAGCGGTCCCCTAGTATCAAACAACCTCCTCCAATCCTGACTAGTAAACACTACTACACTGGCCTCATCATGGTGCTCCATCGCCATCCTAGCAAACAAACCATCCCTTAGAAGCTCAAGCATACCCTGAAAATCCACAACCTGTACCCTGTGTATCTCTCGACTGTAAATCCTCTCCAACCTCGACTTAAAATTTGCTATATCTGAATCAGTATACTCCAACCCCTCGTACCTAACAAATCGGTGTCTCTGCTCACGCGGTGGAAGTGCCATATTTGAAAAATCAACGAGAAAAGCACAAGAGCATAGAAATTTAAACCTTCTATTCTGAGAGTGGATACAGCGTATCAAATAAATGAATACGCCATATAGGGATCAATAAGGCAATACGCCGTATCGATTTAGTCAATACGGCATATGGGTCTGTGATTTCAGGATCCTAATATTCTCAATACGCCGTATTCAATTTAATGAATACGCCGTATTGGTGTTTTAAAATTGGGTAAAAATAAGTCAATACGTCGTATCCATGTTAGTGGATACGCCGTATTGAGTCTGTAGAATGAAAGCGAAAGGGGGCTTCCCCTATTTACCTATTTTAACCCATTCAAAACTCAAACCTTTTCGCATCTATTCTGGGGGGAGGGAGATTTAAGGAATCCTAAAAGTATTCATCTATGGCATATCACTAAATCTAAACCCTAACCCTAATTTAAAATTCGAAATCATAAATCGAAAGAAAAAGGGAAGGGTAATTACCGTATGATCGAGACAAATAGAGTGCAAATATGAATCAATATCAAGGGATTATCTCCAAGAACAAAGCGGTAAAGAGTGTATGTGTATGTGGTGAAAGTGAGTGGTAAAAACTGATCTGACGTATTGATTGGGTTTTTATACCCAAATTCGATACGCCGTATTTAGATGGTTAATACGCCGTATTGGCGAATTTTGTTGACTTAGTCAACTTTTGTTGAAAGCAGTGGATACGCCGTATTGGTTTTACCCGAATACGCCGTATCCATTCTTGGAGACCAATTCCTAAAATGAAGCAAAAAAAAACGTACCTTGGCCTCCGCAACATTATTATTCAATCACCATCCTTATAATACCGCTTAGGTTCGAACAGAACGCCAAACGGCTCACATAAATTCATAATGAGATATAATAGCACTCCGTTTGTGTGATATATCCAAATCACGATTTTTACATTTAAGTTTATGACAAAAAATTTCCATCCTTAGAGTTTTAGTGACTTTATCGTGACTTGTTTCAAAAAGCATAGTTGACCCATGTGTAATTTCATTATCCAATAAAGACTGTGTTATATCGATATCGTTATCATCTTTGTCATTTTTTAATTTTAAATCATTAGGACGAATAATGTTGAAGGGGAATAGATCATTAAAGTACAAAACATTTTGTTCCTCCTCATCATATTCAGACAATGATGTTTCATCATTTAAATCAAATTCATCGATATGTTGGAGGTTTAAAATTGGTTCAGTTAATAAATCTGATTTAGACGTTTGAGCATCATTGTAAACAATGGCTAGAAATTCGTTCTCAAAATCTTTAAAGAAGTCTAAATCATCACAATAATTGATTGCATGCTTCAGTGATGGAATTGAAGGCAAGAATTTTGTCAGATCATTTTTCTGACCCGTTTTCAATTGTTGACATAAATCAATTTTAATAAAGAAAAACGATCTTTGTCACAAATTATTGTGTAATCCTCATCATCGGATTCGTCAAATAATATTCTAAAGTCGATTTCATCGTTGACAGGAATACTTACTTGAGATTTGCATTGAAGTGTATCCTTAGGTGCAAAGTCATCATTAACGACTATAGCTAGGAATTCAGCTTCCATAGATTTAAGATCGTAAAAATTGTCATCAACCCTGATCTTCCCATATGTAGCAGTTTACCAATTAAACACTTTTCCATGTTTACAAGCTTTTTCTTCCTCGAGCCTGATGTACTCTTCTATAATAAGGTTTGGATTATCCATCCTGAAACAATCTTACTAGAAAAACTATTAAATAACAAATACGTCGCGTTCAGTGAACTAAATACGTCGTATTACACAAACAGAATAAATAAACAAGCAGAATAATACGTTAAAAATTACACTAATCATAGCGGTTAGATCTAATCTAATGTTAAAAACCAAAATATCAAATAAAAATCAAGATTAATTTTCACTCCCCGACAGCGGCGCCAAAAACTTGATGTGTTGTCGTTGTATGGTATATTTAAGATGATTCAAGTTTTAAATTTATATCTTGCTGACAAAACCAAAAACAACACTTTAACGGACAGTGTACCCGATCGATAGTAGTTTCGTGGTAAGTAGGGTGTCGAACACTTGAAGCGAGGTTAAATCTATCAATTTAATTAATATCTTGGTTATCTAATCTATGTTAATTCTATTCTATCCTAATCCTATGTTAAACCTATGTCAGTCTAAATCCTAATTCTAACGGGAAAAGGGGGTTTTCAGCCTGAGAGACTGGCACGGTTTGGTTGGTGTCTATAATCAATTCAAGGCACTGTTACCCACGCAAGCTAATTAACAAAAGATGAAAGAGAGGTTCGAACCTATATAAGAAAACTGTAATTAACCATTATTGGTTTGTTTATTAAGTGCAATGATTTCTTCTCTCGAGGTGGCATATCATTCTTAAGACTTAGGCGTTACATCATCCTAAGACCTAGGCACATTAATTCTATCACAATTAAAGCATCCGCATAAAGCATCCTTATTTGATGATTATAATCTATCTTAGGGATTAAAGCAATGGTGATCTTGTTAAGCCCTAGCTCATAGAGACTTTACCCACTTACCGCGTAATGGCAATTTATACACTAGTAGTCCACTTGTCCAACTATCCAATGGAATCAGAATGTTACTTGTTGAATTATCTAGGTCACCTGCTAGTCAACACGATCAATAAACCATTCGCAATATCCAATTAACTAGTTAAGCCCGAAGCGTATCCTAGACACAGACTTAGAAGGACAATATTTGTGTAACTATAATTCTAGATGTATAAATTACTATATGGAGAGCTATCCCGAACTCTAGATCTACTTGGTCCGCTTCACTAGATCTAGTTGAATGATAGGTCGCATACAAAAGCGCGTAAACAAGTATTAATTGATAAACATAAACAAGCATACAATGATAAATCAAGAAATCGAGATAAAAGAATACCAAACATTCAAATCTTCATAATAATGGCTAATACCCGAAGGTATTAGCCTTCAAACGTCATAATAAATACAAGAGCAATTATTTAGCCAAGGTAAACTAACCGAGTTAACGAATGATACCAAAAACTGAACGATTACTAAAGTATATGGAATTACACGATGTCTTCTATGGAATTGATAACGTTGCTCGACCTCTTCTGCTCTTTTTCTCCTCTGAAAATCGACTTTTATGGTTTAGGTATCGAGAATATGATTTAGCACACTGAAAACTCGTTTTTGAGTTTTCTATTTATAAGGTCTGGAAGTCGATTGGATACGGCGTATCCAAGAGTTGGATACGGCGTATTGGGGATTTCTTAGAGTAGGGACCATGCTTGATGTCTTCCAGAATATTATATTGATTCCATATCTTGAATACGGCGTATTGAATCTTCTGGATATGACATATTGATCTATATTCTTGAGTGGTCTTTGGTGAGTGCAGGCACGGATACGCCGTATCTTCCTTGATGGATACGGCGTATTGGTCTTCAGAATAGTAATCTTCAAAATATCTTCATTTAAGCTTCAGAATGCGCGCCTTTTGCTAACTTTCACCAATTACTCCATAATTACTGCAATTCTCAAATATAAACTATTAAGTAACAATTCTTTGCAATAACTATACAAAATGGGTTAATAACATGGGATAGATGATGCTATAAAATAGACGTTATTTGATGTCATCATTGGATTTAATTATGACTACAAGTAAATAACAAGTTATATAAAATGGGATGGAACAAAAGTACGGGTTGGATGCGTGAGGCCCATAACCGGCTAAACCCCTATATGGGTTGTTTGGTTGTTTTGGTTTGACTTGTTGGGTAAGTTACTTTTTTAGCAAGCTTGGGTAAGTTATCTTAATATGATTAAGATAATTATTTATGGTTTAAATGTAATAGTTATATTTATATTAATATTGTGTTTTCTTATTAGATAAATATTAATCTTATTGTAAATATAAACTTATTATTAGTTTAGTTCATGATTCACTTTTATTTTGATAAACCTAACCACCCCTCTTGCTCGTTTGATCGTCAGCCACACCAAGGAAGCAAACAAACTTTTATAGTTCATGTAAGGGTTTTATATAATCGTACTTGAGCATGATTCTAATCCTAGTAGCCATGGGTGGTCGTTGTAGCGTTAGTGTGGATACATGATTTGTCCTGGTCGACTTTCATAAGTGTTTCTTGTTTCTCTTGTGATCTTGGACGTGGGCTACACGACTGCCACAAGGATTTATTGTTCGTGTTTTGCTAAGCAAGTAATAACGTATGTGATTACGTTACTGTATATGTTTACTTAATTTCTGGTGTATCTGGATCTCAAAGGATGTTTAAACTATTGTGTAAAAGTAATTTTTATAAGAATTCATGTGCATGGTTTTTAATTTTTATAAGAATTCATCTGCATGGTTTTTATCTTATAAACATTGTTCTTAATTCTATAAGTAAATTATTGTGAAAATTACTGCCTGTTACACTTGCAGTTTTCCATCCGGTATAACTGGAAGTAGAACGACATGTAGTTAGGCATTCAACATCTGTTAGCCTTAAAATGTGAGCCTCGCTACGGAATTACATTTAGTTAATATAGCCATGACACGTAGGGACTAATAATGTCAAGTTTGTATAGTTGTGTGTCATGTAGGCTATAAATACCCCCTCTTTACTTCCAAGGAGGGGTGAGGATTCATTCCATTGTGTGTGCTTTTCTTTCTCAATCTAATACATACACATCTTTCTTCTCTCTACTCTACTCTCTCTGTAAAATGGCTACTTATTTGTTTAAGCCTCCTAGACCTCCAGATCATGTTTTAGCTAGTGATTCTTACGTCTAACAGTGGCATCAGAGCTTAACTAGGGGTGTTTGTATTTGTGTTTGTAATGGGATTCGATCTAGGTTAGGGTTGATAATGTCTCAAACGTGTCCTTTCTTAATAATATGGCAAGTTACCATTTTTTATGAAGTTTTAACACGTTTTAGGAATAAAGTTGTGTACTTTCGTGTTCCTACATCTTGTTTACATGTATTTCATTTGTATAAACACATTTTAAAGTGCTTTGATCGAGTTCTACGGCTAGAAAAAGTTATACGTTGGTTTTTGGGGTTTTCAGGGCTCGTATGATTATTTTTTTGTTCTTGATATGTTTTTAATGATGGAAAGTGTATAGAAATGTTATAATAAAATCATATGTGAAGTTTGTGGTTAAGATCCATAAAAAACATGGAAAAGGGTGTTTAAGTGTTGCTTTTTCTACTCGTATACCTATTGATGTTCAGGCGGGCCACAGCTTGAGTTTTAAGAGAGTTATAATGAATCTCAAACGAGTTAACTCCAGTTGTACCAGGCGAGTTAAGGATGGCTGTCAAGCGAGTTAAACTCGAGCGTACAGGAGAGTTATCAATTTAGTTTCAAGGAGAGTTAACATACTATCAACTTAACTTTCAGGCGACTATACATGAGTGATTCATGCGAGTATACTTGAAGGCTTACAGGTGAGTTAAATCTCTAATATTTCAGGCCAGTTAAATGTCCAATATTTTAGGTGAGTTACAACAGAGTTCCAGGCGAGTTATATACTGAGTTCTTAGGCGAGTTAAAACCCTAAGTAGGCGAGTTATGGTGGACATTTCAGGCGAGCTACTTCATGGTATATCAGGCAAGTTATTATAGCGTTTTTAGGTGAGTTATAGCTTGTTGTTAGGCGAGTTAACTTAAGTCTAAATGAATTATAACATGCCTTAAAGTGAAAACTTAACCTAGATGATTTATGGCAAGTTAAGTTTCATATTCACGTCGACTTAGGATAGTTTTGAATGGCGAGTTAACCCTAGATTCATGGTGACTAAGTTTAAAGTCATGGCAAGTTTAAAACACTTGTATACATACGCATTACGATCTAGGGTTTATGGCAAGAAAAATGTTATAAGCCGGATTAGAGTTACAATACATAAGAAAACTTAGTTTGATCTATATGTAGTGATTGATTTCAGGATGAAAATGACAAAATCCTAACACGTACCATGCCATTGATATCAAAACACCAAATCGAAGAACACATCATACTTTAAACCTAAAACAACAAGAAACACAATACATCACACTTAAAATGATCCTTTGTAAGATTTACTTAAACGTCAACGGCTAGTATTTGGGTATATGAATGTCAAGTGATTACGAAGTTGATTTGGTATTACTTATTTAAGATTGAAGTAGGATTTCACAAAGGCGTGCACTTATTTTATCTTGAAGTCGGGGTTGGTTGGATGCATGACTATTTAAGATAACTTGCTTGAGCATAAAAGTTTAGGATTAAGACTTGGTTTATCTAGTTATACCCGATGTAAGTAGTTACGTCGTAGTGCTCACAGTGTATAGCAATCACTTAAAAGAGTTATGTTATAGTGCCCAGTATTACACTCATATGCATATGTGGATATTCTCAAGAGGTATTGTACTTCTTATACTTTTGATATTAGGTATAGGGTACTAAGAAATTTTTCCTCTGCATTGTTATTTAATCAACAATAGTGCAAGCGTAAGTCATAAATTTGGGGGATTGTACTTTAGTTTCAAGTTTAGAATATTGGGTTTACTCCATCAGTGTTCACTACAGATAGCTGTGACAACCCGCATTTTCAGGTCATTTTACGTCAATAAATTTTCAACTATTTATTTTGAACTTTTACGCGTTTACTTTTAATTTTAACCGTTAACTTAAATCGCGTAAACTAAAAATCAACAATCAATGTAAACCGACATCAAACAAATAAAAGTTTACGTCAAATAAGTGTTATATAATTATTATGAAGATAATTTATAACTTTTCATATTTTATTTTTATACTTTACGTAAAACGTTTACGTTTTGCATTGGAACCTTTTTGCATGCGTGTAAACCATTCTACCTTTCTACACTAAACAAAATACCCACACTTACACACTATACTCAAAATTTTATAATAATCTTCTAGAAATCTCAATAAAACCGTCCCCTTTAAATTAAATACATAGAATTTCCACTAACTTTGCTTTTGGCTTATTTAACTATATCACTTAACCACTAGATTTATTAATAAGCTAATACCTTCCATGTATATGCCCAAATTTTGTCTCCTCCCTTTTTCTTGCTCCAAATCACACGGCAAGCATCCACATCAAGCATGCTTGATCTTTCACTTCCTACATTGTCCCTAATTTGTTATTATATTGTAATAGCCATGCTTTGAATTCTTAATAAAAGACTAGAACTTCTATACACTTCATCACAAAGCAAAAATCAAATACACACTTCTCTTTTCTCTCTTCTATATTCGGCCACATCTACAAGAACAAGAAACATTGGGTTTTGATATTCTAAGCAAGTATTTAAAAGTATTAAAAGGGTTTAGGTTAGTAACAAACATTTGGGTTTGGTTAGGATTAGTCTTGTGTTCATTTCATCATCATCATTCACTCAAGGTTCATACTAAAATCCTTATACTTTTGGTGTGTGCTTAAATACACATACCTTTTTCTCAATAAAACAAGCTTAAATGACCAAAAACGGACTTAAAATGCCAAATATATGCTTGTTTTGTTTCATTTACTGTGCAGGTAATGGATATTCACAAAAAGACAAAAACAAGGCAAAAACCAGACAAAACCAAGCACGGGATTGGAAAGAGCGTGAAAAACCAAAGCCAAAGGCGTATGCATCTTAGTGGGCCAACCCGACCCAAGTTAACAGGCCAACTCAACCCATTAAGCCTTTTAAAATGAGCCTTTTATATTACAAAATGCCCAAAACCAAAAATAAACCAAACCGACCCAATTATCAAACAAAAGGCCCAAACCACTTAACCATACTATCGTTAAAACCCTAACACCAGAGGTCCTTAAAACCAATTACATCGTTAGTCCCCAAAGACTATCCCCGTTAGTCCATAAACCAAACAAACACCTAACACTCGTTATCTCCCTTAAACCTTAATTTTGAATTATAAATTAATAAGCCCGAAAAGGGCGGGAAAGCCCAAAACCCAGCAAAACCCACTCCCTATGGCTGCGAATGCCGTCGACCCACTCTCATACAAAATCCTGACACACTCCAAGTGCTACGTGGGCACTCTCAAGCCTTTCTATTGGATGAATTAAGACGACAAGGAACTATGGAAAGTCAAGGAATTGAAGACGAGTTTAAATGGTGATTGAAGCTTTCCTAAAACTATTTTGGGAATAATTAAAGACTCCAACTGTTTCACCTCAAGGATTGCACAAGACTCCCTTATAAATAGGGGAGGATTTCAAGAATGAAGATATCTTTTTTTTTTCTAGCTTTTTACCTTATTGTTTTATGTCAAATTCTCTATTTAAAGCTTTTTATATAAGCATTTTTAATTTCCAAGCATTGTACTCTCAAGTTATTTAATAAAAAGTAAAGTTTCTTTTCATTACTGTTCATTGAATTATTTAGCTTCTGGATGATAAGCCAATAAAGGATGGGCTTATTGGTGCTTTTTGGCTTGTAGAAAAGCTCCCTTAGAGCATTTACATCCTTGCTCAAGCAAAGGACTTTGTAATTTCCCATTTTTAGTTTTTATGCGTATTTTGCTGTTTTTGCTTATTAGTGTTTAATTCTGCTTAATTTATTTCTTTTTAGCTTATTCAGTCTTCATACTGCTTATTACATTTGTCTTAAAGGTTTTCATAAAATGTTTTCATGTTTTGTTTAGTTTTCATCAAATCTGTTTTATTTGAGCTCAAAACTGCTTATTTGGTTAGCTTAATATCTTGTGCTTTTCCTCTTTAGTTATTGCTTATTTGTCTCTTATATGCTTGATGCTTAATCTGTTTCTTTTGAAATTAAAAGCTTATTAAGTGTTGCCTATGCCTCTTTTGTCTTTTAAATCAATTTTAACAAGCTTAAAATTAGTCTTTAAGTCAGTTTTTATAAATTGTTTGAGTTTAAATCTAAGTTTTAAGGTATCATCTATCTTTGGTTTAAATATGAGTTTTTCTAGTTTCATTTTACAGCTTGTTTGACTAGATCCTGATTAATGGACTTTAGTTATTGTTTTCATGCTTGTTATGATCCTAGTATGAAGTATAATGAGTTTAATATAATAGTGTAATTTCCATTTGAGTTCTAGTCAAAATCTGTCCAAGTCTTTAAGTCCATCTCCAAAGTTTTTAAAAGATTCAATTTTCAACATCAAAATCAGATTAGAATAAGTTTGTTTTAAGGTTTGAAATTGATAGCATAGTTAGTATATCGAATAAGCTCAATCTGTTTGAGCTTATTTTGGGGTTTAGAGCTTATTTGTTTAACTTAATATAGGGCTGCAAAAGCCATTTTATCTTAAAAATCCTAAGTCCGAGTAGTGTAATCTATCAATTGCATTTGCATTTTCTAGCTTAGGTTTTTAGCTTATTTGCCTAAATCTTGCTTATTTAAGTTAATTGAGTCCTAGTCTTTATCTATTTTCACTTTTCAGCTTAAAACCTATTGCTTATTAATGCTTAATCTTAGCTTAAAATAGTGGTATTTGTCCTTCAAAAGTCTGTTTTGCATCAACTGTCTTAAAGCTTTTAGAGTAATTCAGCTTATTTTCTTTGCTCATTTTTAATCACATTTGCTTATTAGGTCTAGGTGAATGGCTGTTTTTTTTAGCTTATTTGCATTTCTAGTTGCTTATTAAGTCTTAAAAGAACCAAACAGTTTTGGCTTGTTTTCAATTTTTTAAAAGCCAACCTGTGACTTTCAAATAGCTTATTTCTGGCTTATTTTAAGTTTCTGAAAAAGGCCCCTTTATTAAAGTTGCTTATTTTCTCTTTCTCTTTAAGTTTCTGTAAAAAGTTTTGAAAAAAAAAAATCAAAAACCAAGGTCCCAGGCTCGAACCCTGGACCTCACCCTTCACTTACACACGCTTTAACACCACCCTCTTTTACCATCTGCGCCCTTGAGACTTTTCTGAAAGTCT
>BQNB010131446.1:0-13682 GCA_026074375.1 Tanacetum coccineum
TTCTTGAGGTTCGACACATGAAACGTGTCGTGGACACAACTCAGCTCCTGGGGTAACTTCAGCCGATAAGCTACCGGTCCAACGCACTCTACTATTTCAAATGGTCCCGCATATCGTGGTGCCCGCATTTCTTTCTTACCAAATCGTACCACTCCCTTCCATGAAGATACCTTCAGTAACACTCGGTCTCCAACTTTGAATTCAAGAGGCTTACGCCTCTTATCAGCATAGCCTTTCTGGCGACTTCTTGCCGTTTTCAATCTTTCCTTAATTTGAACAATCTTTTCAGTCGTTTCTTGCACAATTTCTGGTCCAATAAGCTGGTTTTCTCCCACTTCAGTCCATATCACGGGAGATCTACACTTTTGCCCGTATAGAGCCTCGAATGGTGTGCACTTAATGCTCGCATGGTAATGTTATTATAAGAAAAACTAACAACGGATGATGAGTATCCCAACAGCCACCAAAATCCATTACATAAAGCTCATAAATATCCTCTAGTGTTTGAATGGTACGTCACTTTGACCATACGGTTCTCAGGCGTTGTAAGAGAACTATGTTTAGTTTTGTACCTAACGCCTTCTGAAGAGCTTGCCATAAGTGTGACGCGAATCGACCATCACGGTCTGAAATGATTGACACTGGTACACCATGTCTTGCTACGATCTCGTTAATGTAAATTCTTGCTAGCTTCTCTGTTTTGAAATCTTCACGAATGGTAAAAGTGAGCCGACTTGGTCAATCTATCCACAATGACCCAAATCGCATCAAATCCAATACCGCTTCTAGGTAGTCTGGTGACTAAGTCCATCATTATTTTCTCCCATTTCCAATCAGGGATTTCCAGTTGTTGAAGTAATCCCGAGGGTTTCTGATGTTCGGCTTTAATTTAGGCATGTAAGACACCTGCTTATATAGGTACTCAGAAATGTGTTGTCTCACTAGCCAGGCTCCAATACAAATCTCTCTTAGATGTAGGAACAATCTTGTCTGCGCCTGGAATGTATTGAATATTAGAAGTTTATGTGCTTCGTCCATGATCCGTTTTTTACACCACCAACTGATGGGAATCCAGATCGATCAAAGAAGTAGATATCACCATCATCTCGTCGATCAAAGTGTATTTCTAACCATCTTACGCCATTCCAGTTGGTGCTTTGAGATCTGGAAGCTTTAACCCTCGTGCTTCCAAAATCTTAGTCTGAAGGTCCAGAATGGATGTGATATCATAGCGTACAGCCTTGACTTAAGCCTTTCTCCATACTCAAGGGCCATCGACTCACCACATTCGCCTTGCTACCGGTGGTATTTGATCTCACCACTCATCAGTCATGAGAGCTCGATCCACCGCTTTGGCGCATATTCACTTTTTGGTCGAAAGATTTACTGGAGATCTTGTGGTCAGTGTAGTAAACTTTTTGTTCCATAAAAGATAATGTCTCCAGTTTTTAAGAGCGACACCACTCGCACAAATTCCAGGTGTGTGTGATATAATTTTTCTCATGTGTCTTCAGCTGTCTTGATGCATATGCTATCACTTTGCCCTTCTGCATTAGCACACACCCGAAACCTAGTTTTGATGCATCACAATAGACAACAAAGTCGTCTAGGTCCATCAGGACAAGTGCTAACATGGAGCATTGCATAGTTCTCATTCAGAATACGGAAAAAACGTCTTAGTTCATCGCCCACCAACATTTGTCTTGTTCTTTTGGTCAACCGGGGTGAGGGGCTTTGCAATCTTGGAGAAATTCTCGATAAATCTCCGGTAGTAACCTGCCAATCCTAAAAATGAACGGATTTCAGTTGATGATTCAGGAGTCTTCCAGTTCTTGACCGATTCAACCTTGCTAGGATCTACGTGGATACCGTCATGGTTGACCACATGTCCTAGGAACTGAACTTCTTTCAACCAAAAACTTGCGTTGAAAATTGCGTATAACTTCTTTTCATGAGTAATTCTTAGAATCGTCTTCAGGTGGAACTTCATGTTCTTCTTTCAGACTTTGAGTAGATTAACATGTCGTCAATGAACACAATTACAAATTTGTCCAAATACGGTTTGCAGACGCGGTTCATTAAGTCCATAAATATTGCTGGTGCGTTCGTCAGCCCAAATGGCATGACTGTGAACTCAAAGTGCCCATATCGGGTTCTAAACGCGGTCTTCGGTATATCTTCCTCTCGGACTCTCAACTGATGATATCCTGAGCGAAGATCTATCTTGGAGAAACAACACGCACCTTGTAATTGATCGAACAAGTCATCAATTTCTGGGAGGGATAGCGGTTCTTTATAGTTAACTTGTTTAATTCTCTGTAGTCAATACACATTCTCATCGCACCGTCTTTCTTTTTGACAAAAAGCACAGGTGCTCCCCATGGTGAGTGACTAGGTCGAATGAAGCCTTTCTCTTGAAGCTCTTTTAGTTGGTTCGACAATTCTAGCATTTCTGATGGAGCTAATCGGTATGGCGATTTAACAACTGGCGATGCGCCTGGAATCAGATCGACGCGGAATTCTAACTCACGCACAGGAGGTAAACCTGACAGATCATCTGGAAATACTTTAGAGAAATCTCGGACAATTCGAATGTCATCAAGCTTCTTTTCATCAGCCTTGATACACGCAAGTGATCCAGGATCCTTTTTCGGCCTCTCGCCTTGGACTTCAAGAATCTTGCCGTTCGAAAGAGGAATACGGATAATCTTTTCACAACAATCTATGATAGCTCGGTGGCATGACAACCAATCCATGCCAATAATAACATCGAAACTTCCTAGTCGGGTCGGGAGTAGGTCAATTTTGAAAATATGGTTATATAAGGTTAAGGTACATCCTCGTAAAACAGTGTTGGTACTAACTACTTTTCCATCTGCTAACTCTATTTCATAACTAGTGTTTAAAGCAATTGGGGCAATATCGATGAAAGATGTAAACGCAGAAGATACAAAACTCTTTTTAAATTTCCTGGGTGGCATGATTCTGGCAACATACGTACACAATTCGTTAAGAATTTGTAAGAGTACATTGAGTCGAGGTATATGATACTAACCGAGAAAATAAGAATTTTATAATAATCATGAATTAATCGGAATGGTCAATATTTATATAATTGACCGATACGAATGAATAGTAATACACTAGAAGATAGACATAAGGGATCGAATTTAAACCAAGTAATATATATAAACTATATAATACTATAATGATAACCAAAAGAGCAAGTAAGGATCAGGGAATGCGCGCACGGATATCGGATCAGCGATGAAGGATTCTGTATTTTGAAAATGAAAGTAAGGAAAATCTTTAAAATTTGTGGTTATAGACTAGGTTTTGAAAAATGACCCAGTTCCCTATAACCTTGGCTCTTTCGGGTACATATGTAACACCCCAAATCTGATTAGCAGCGGAATGTGCTAACATTGGGTGCTACGTCAGTACAACAATCAGATATAAGAAAGACCTAAACTGGCGTTTTAAACAAGAACATTCGTGCATTATGCAACAATCAGAGTTTATACATTAGGTCCCATAAGTTTTGAAAAGAAAAGACATACTACATAAGTTCTTTAAACAAAAGGTTAATAATCCCAAAAGATGACATACGTTTTTATAGATAAAGTTGCATCAAATTTAATTAAAACACAGAATCTGTTTTCATCGATATCCATCACGGCTCCCATCCAAGCTTATACACTGCAGGACTGAAATAAACATGCTAAAGGTCAACACAAAGGTTGAGTGAATTCATAGGTTTATAAGTAAAAGTGTGGACCACAAGATTTAAGTAATGGAGGACTAAGTATATTCCGAAGTCCAAAAACATGTATTATTGCACTAAGCTCATGACCCCGAAGCCTTAACTATTTTGCCCAACGTGGGTAGGGTGTCTGCCAAAAAACAACTACAAGTTATTCTCAATGTTAAATGCATCTATGGTTCTAATTGTGACCAGAAATTAAGGTGGCGGGATTGTTGTGTCCCGAATAGATCTATCCACAACACTAGCGCTCACAATAGTGGTAATTGACGGTTCATGATATGGTAGAGATTAGATGGCACTGTGGTAACTTAGCCAATTAAATATGCAGGTAATAATCTGGATATCATACAGGTTTAAAACAAAAACACTTATGTCCGTAGTAAAAACATTGCATGTAATTCCACCCCTTAGAGCTTTATAAAACAAGAGATAGATATGGGGCTATGAACTCATTTAGAAGTGAAGTGATGAAATAATCAGGTAAATGGAGAAAACGGATCACGGAAATATCGAAAGTACCTAAAGTAAATATGTGTCGTATGTATCAAGTACGTCGTCTAATAATACCATGTACAATCCTGATTTAGTTATATCACTACTATCGTTCGGGCTATCATAATTTAAGAGGTCATGACATGACGTACGAGGAGCTAGGACACTTTAAATCGTAAATCCAACAGCTCGTCAATACGACATCCGAAGAGGCCTCATTATGAAATTCCCTAGTAATATAGCACTGATATTGATACCACATATAGGTCTATATAGCTTCAACTCACCATCTAATTATTTTGGAAAACATGGGTTGATTACGAAAAACGTTTTTAATTTATCGTTTTTATAAATATAACATAACTTTTTGCGGTTTTAAGACCCTAATTTGACGTTTTTTTATGCCAACGACTATTCCGTACAAAGACTGAGTGATTCAAAAATATAGATATTAAAATTTTCAACTTTCTGTTGTGAATAGTAATTTTACTGTTCACAACAGCTATAAACCCGTTTTTACGTTTTAATTAGCGTAAACTCGTAAATGTCGTATTTTATTCGTTATAGTTCCATTTTTAGCGATTCTTTCGAGTACGATCTAAGTATTTACAATGTGATATTCTATATTTGATGGTTTAAAATATAACTTTCTGTATCTGAATAGTAATTTTTTTTATAAAAATAGTTTTATAAAACCCGGTGTTAACGTAAATCGTATTTTTATCGTATCTTTTTCGTTACTAATCGGTTTTTCAAGTTTCTTATCATTTTGGATTTCATAATGGCGTTATTATTTTTATAAAAAGTCAACACCTATGTTCTAAGTGTCGAATTTAACTGCCCTTTATTATCCAAGAGTATACTTTCTTTACACTTTAAAAACCTGAACTTTATACATGATCATGTTTATAACTTAAACACATGTTAACATACTTATAGATCCATAATTCCATGATCTAATACAAAAACATGACATAAGAAAAGTGTATAATTTCATAACCATAGGTAAAAACTCTTTTTACATATTCAAGCTTTAAATGGCTGATTAGACTAAAGACATGTAAACACATAAATTACATGAAATGGAAAAGTATAAAGGTATTTAGACTTAGGAGAATGAATGATGAAGAAAAATTATCTAACCTTGTTTTTGGATATCAAACGAGTTATAACCACTAGAAAACAATAATCCTTTGAAACCTGAATCTTGCACAAACTTTCTTAAATCTTCGAAACGAGAAATCAACCCTCCGATCTTTCTTAGAACACCTTAGAATAGATGTAAGAACACTTGTATTTGATCTAGAAAATGAAAGTATGGATGTGTTAGGAGAGGTTGAGCCGTGAGTATATGATGAGAGAAATGAGAGTAATGTTTGAAAAATTGGTTAAGAAATATATGTTATGATTTTTCTAGTTTAGGCTTTATATAGGGCCTAACTAAGGTTAAGGAACTCTAGTTAAGTTAACTAGGGTTAAGTCAAAGATATTTTTGATAAATATCTAACAAATATCTAAAAAAATATCTAGGGTTATTTAGGGCATATTTAGTGATTTGTGATTTCCGGTTGCTAAAGCGTTTTATTACGAAACGTTAAACGTTTTACGTAACCGACAAAATAAAACTATAAAAAGTGGATTACTACTTTCCTAAAAGTAGTTATGGCTTGCTTGACGAATACTTTAATTCATTTGGTGTCCGTATTTCATTAATCGTTGATTTTAGTTTTTACTCGATTTGAACTGGATACTTAATAATAAAAGCGAACGCATACGAAAAAAAAATAACTCGTTAAAAGATGACGTTGAAAAGACTGAAAAATACGGAATGTTTACATAGCGGTTATAAGGTCCATGACACTAGAATATTAGTCTCAATCTACTCTTATTCTGGCGGGTCATACACAGCTGACATAGATGTGTATATCGTTGTATCACATCCGCCTCCCCTCCCCCCCCCTGACCAGATCATATTTGGGATAACCTTAGACCTAATGTTTAATCTGTGTGTAGAGATAGGTAGGCACGCTCTTGATCGAGAGCGATAGAGAGATCAAAATATCATAATTTGAACTGATAGTAATAGTATATAGATAGACGCTAGGATTGGGTAGCGGTTCTTGACAGTTAGCTTGTTCAGCTCTCGATAATCTATACACATACAGAATGAACCATCCTTCTTTTTAACAAACAAGACTGGGGCTCCCCAAGGTGAAGAGCTAGGTTGTATGAAACCTTTTTCTTGCAGTTCTTTAAGTTGGTTGGATAGTTCTTGCATGTCCATAGGTTCCAAACGATAAGGTGATTTTGTGACAGGCATAGCTCCAGGATTAAGATCTATGCGAAACTCTACTTTACGAGATGGGGGGTAAACCCGATAAATCTTCCAGGAATACACCAGGTAATTCACGTACAACAGGGATGTCTTCGAGTTTTGGATCGTTCACTTTCATGGTTTTCAACTGTTTCAGTTTTCCTCCGAGACGTTCTCCATGAACTTCTAAAATATCCCCGTTAGATAACAAAACTTGGACAGTTTTCTCAAAGCAAACTATCTTAACTCTAAGATTTGACAACCAATCCATTCCTATGATCACGTCAAAACTACCATGTCCAAAAGGAATCAAATTAACGATAAACGTATGACTTTCTAGTTCTAGTCCACATCCGCGGACAATCTTGTTGGTTTCTAACTTTAGACCGTTAGCAATTTAAATTTCATAATCGGAGTTTATAGCACTAGGTTTCGAGTTAATCAAGGAAAAGAAGTCGGTAGAAATAAAACTAAAATAGGCATCGGAATCGAATATTACGGTAGAAAATGATCGATGAAAGAAAAGTACTCGTCATGACATTTAGATCTTGCTGGGCTTCCTTAGCAGCAATGGAAAAACTTTTAACACGGGCTGGTTTCCGTTGTTCTTCTAATTGCGGATGCTAGACCCCGAATGTAGCGATCAATACGTTTGTTTTCCGTAGTGACCGTGCGCGGCACCAGTCTAGCTGGTTCATGGAATCGGTTTGTGTACTTATCAACATCAACTCCAATTATAACATGATCCCAGAACTCTTCCTTCAATAACTTCTTTAGGTCTTCCCAAGTTTGGGCTATAGTAATGCCCGACCTCTTGTCCAAACTAGCGTGTTCCACCAAGTTAAGGCGCGACTTTGCAGCATACAAGTCGTGAATTCGACTTGGCTTTCTGCGGGACACTTACTAATGTAGATCACAAACTTAGCTTTTTGCGGGACACTTACTAAGGTGATGAGATGTGATAATGGGACTGAGTTCAAAAACAAAGAGATGACTAAGTTTTGTGAGATGAATGGTATTTTAAGACAATTTAGTGTAGCTAGAACTCCTCAACAAAATGGAGTTGCTGAGAAGAGAAATAGGATACTAATTGAGGCTGATAGGACTAGGCTAGCTTATTCTAAGTTGCCAACTACTTTTTGGGCAGGGGTGGGGGGAAAGGGGGGCAGTCTATACTGATTGCTATGTGCAAAATAGCCCCCCCCCCCCCCCCCCCCCCCCCTGTGTAGTAGTTAAAGCCTCTTATACTGACCCCATATAAACTTTTTCATGGTAGAACACCAACTTTAAGTTTTATGAGACCATTTGGGTGTCCTGTTACCATTCTCAATACCATAGATCACTTAGACAAATTTGATGGTAAGGCTGATGAAGGTTTCTTTATTGGATACTCTTTGAATAGTAAAGCCTTTAGAGTATTCAATAGTAGAACAAGGATAGTGGAAGAAAACTTGCATATTAGGTTTAGTAAGAATACACCTAATGTTGTAGGTAGTAGACCAGATTGGCTATTTGATATTAATGCATTAACAAGAACAATGAATTATGAGCCAATTGTTGCAGGTACATAGTCTAATGGTTTTGCAGGTACAAAAGTAAGTGATAATGCAGGTCAAGCTAGAAAGGAGACAGAACCTGTCAAAGATTACATTTTGCTACCATTATGGACTGCTGATCCACCATTTTCACAAGATCCAAAGAGTTCTCTTGATGATGGATCCAAACCTTCAAGTGATGATGAAAAGAAGGTTGCTAAAGATCCAAAAAAAGAAAGTGAATGTATAGATCAAGAGAAGGAAAATAATATTAACATCACTAACAATGTTAATACTGCTAGTAATGTTAATACTGTTAGTTCAACTGTTAATGCTGCTGGCACAAATGAAGTTAATGCTGTTGGTGGAGAAATAAGCATTGACCTTCCATTTGATCTAAAAATGCATGCTTTGGAAGATGATAGCATATTTGATTTCTCAAGTGATGATGAAGATGATGGTGCAGTGGCTGACATAAACAATTTGGATACAACAATCCAAGTCAGTCATATTCCAACTACAAGAATTCATAAAGATCATCCTTTTGATCAAGTGATTGGAGATTTGCAATCAGCTACACAAACAAGAAAGATTTCAAAGAATTTGAAAGAACATGGGTTTGTTAGTACTATTCAACAAAGAACAAACCATAAAGACCTTCAAAACTGCTTGTTTGCTTGCTTTTTATCATAGGAAGAACCCAAAAAGGTAATTCATGCATTAAAGGATTCAGCTGGATAGTGGTATGCAGGAAGAAGGGGCTCATTTATATAAAAGTTAAAGAAGTTTGGACTTTAGTGGATTTACCAAATGGAATAAGGGACTATTTGGCTCTAATGGTTTTCAGGAATAAAAAGGATGAAAGGGGAATTGTGATAAAAAAAAATAAAGCAAGATTGGTTGCTCAAGGGTACACACAAGAAGAAGGGATTGACTATGATGAAGTCTTTGCCCCTGTTGCAAGAATTGAAGCAATTAGGCTATTTTTAGCTTATGCTTCATTTAAAGATTTTGTGGTGTATCAAATGGATGTAAAAAGTGCTTTTATCGATGGGAAGATTGAAGAGAGGTGTATGTATGTAACCAACCAGGGATTTGACATCCAGGACGGTTTTTGATAGAGTATACAAGGTTGAAAAAGCACTGTATGGACTACATCAAGCTCCTAGAGCTTGGTATGAAACCTTGTCAACATATTTGTTAGACAATGGGTTTCAAAGAGGGAAAATTGACAAGACCTTATTCATCAAAAGGCACAAAGGTGATATTTTGCTGGTCTAAGTTTATGTGGATGATATCATCTTTGGTTCAACAAAGAAGGAGCTATGCATTGCATTTGAGAAGTTGATGCATGAGAAATTTCAGATGAGTTCTATGGGAAGACTTACAATTCTTCTTGCGATTACAAAGTGAAGCAAAAATTGGAATGGGCATATTTATTAGTCAAGATAAATATGTTGCTAAAATTTTAAAGAAATTTGGGTTTATAGAAGTCAAGACTGCAAGCACACCAATGGAAACTCAAAAGCCTCTGCTCAAGGATGAAGATGGTGAAGAAGTGGATGTTCATATGTATAGGTCAATGATTGGTTCATTGATGTACCTTACATCTTTAAGACCTGACATCATGTTTGTAGTTTGTGCTTGTGCTAGATACCAAGTCAATCCAAAGGTTTCACATCTTCATGCTGTGAAAAAGATTTTTAGGTACTTAAAAGGTCAACCAAAATTGGGCATTTGGTATTCCAAAAGATTATCCTTTTGATTTGGGGGATAGCATACCACTGATAGTGATTATGCTGAGCAAGCTTGGGATAGGAAGTTTCAACAGAGGTTGTTTTATTCTTTGGATGTAGCTTAATATCCATGCAATGCAAGAAAACAGATAGTGGTAGCAAATTCCATAACAGAAGCTGAATATGTGGCTGCTTCAAGTTGCTGTGGATAAGTGCTTTGGATTCGGAATCAACTACTTGATTATGGGTACAATTTTATGCATACCAAGATCTTTATTGACAATAACAGTAACAATTTTGCAATAATTAAATCGCTGTTTCATTCAAAAAACAAAGCACAGATAGAGATTCAGACATAATTTTATAAGAGTTGACAATGGAAAAAGAAATTGATTCAAATGGTTCAAAAATCCATACTGACAAGAATTTGCCAGATTTGTTTACCTAAAGCTTTTGAATTTTTATCTGTATGTAAGATTTCAAATATTCTGATTGTTAGTATTGAAATGCTAAATCTTTTATCAGTTTATGTTTTTGTAGAGTTTTGTATGAATTAGTACTATTATTCATGTCATTAAAAGTTTCTGCTGTTAAGTATAATTAGTACTGCTGGTTATACTTAAAACTGCTGAGTTTCTACTGTTAGTTATATTTAATACTGTTAGGTATACTTAATACTGTTAGGTATAATTAATATTGTGATAATTGTAAAAACTGCTATGGCTTATGTTTTCTTGGTTTTTAGACTAACATTTTGCAGGAAAAGCAAAGAAAAGTGTTAGATTGATGATGGAAAAAAATGTTTGGAATAGAATTGGAGTTAATGCTTGTGACTCAAAGTTAATGCTGCTAGGCATAACTTACTACTGCTGAGTTACTAATGTTGGGTGAATGTTAATGTTGTTGAGGGTATTTTCCATAAATACTTCGATTAAGGGTTTCAATCAATATATTTTCCATAAATATTTCAATCAATCCTTTAATCGATTTCAAATCATCATATACTCTCTAATCACAAACCCTAACTCAATTTTATCATCCATTCTCAAAACCCAATATACATGGTGACTCTAAAGTTTGCAGATACTCATAATATGGTCGCGTTCTTGTCTAAACCCATAGAGTGTGATGGGTTTGAACAAATAGTAGATTTTTTGAATGCACACCCTATACGGTATGCACTAACCGTTAATCCCACTATATATATTTCTTGCATCAAACAGTTCTGGTCTACTGTCAAGGCCAAAACTATCAATGGGGAAGCACAGTTACATGCCCGAGTAGATGGCAAGAAGATAATCATCACTGAATCATCAGTTAGAAGAGATCTCCGACTAGCAGATGAGGAAGGTGTTGATTGTTTACCAAATTCTACCATTTTTGAACAACTTGCATTGATGGGGTATGAGAAACTTTCACAAAAACTAACTTTTTATAAACCATTCTTTTCCCCACAATGGAAATTTCTAATTCATACTATTTTATAGTGTCTAAGTCCAAAGACTACTGCATGGAATGAGTTTAGTAGTACTATGGCATCTGCCATTATCTGTTTAGCTACAAACCAGAAATTTAACTTTTCAAAATTCATTTTTGAAAGTATGATTAGAAACTTGGATAATTTGTCTGGCAAATTTTTGATGTATCCAAAGTTTGTACAAGTATTTTTGGACCAACAACTTGATGGGCTGCCAACTCATAAGAGAATTTATATTGCACCCTCTCATACTAAAAAGATTTTTAGAAATATGAGAAGGGTAGGCAAATGTTTTTCTGGTAGAGTAACACCTTTATTTCAAACAATGGTGGTACAAAACCAATCACAATTGGGTGAAGGTTCAGTAATTCCAACTGATCCCCATCACACACCCACCTTTATTCAACCATCTACTCAACCTCAAAAGACACAACAACCTAGGAAGCTTAAAAGAAAGGACACTTAGATATCTTAGTGATCCTATTGAAAATGTTGCAGATGAGGCTGTCTAAAAGGAGTTGGGTGACAGTTTGGTGAGGGCTGCCACTACTGCTTCTAGCTTAGAAGCAGAGTAGGACAGTGGTAACATCAATAAGACCTAATCCAAGGCAACACCTAATGAATCTAGTTCCCTAGGAACTACTTCAGGTGGTGGTCCCAGGTGCCAAGAAACCATGAAGGATACTATTGATCAAACTAGGTTTGAGAGTGTATCTAAACATTCTAATGATTCACTGCTCGTAAGAGGTAACACACTTTGAAGTGATGAGGATAGACTTAAACTTGATGAATTGATGGCACTGTGTACCTCTTTATAAAACAGGGTTCTTGATTTAGAGAAGACAAAGACCACTCAACATAATGAGATTGCTAGTTTGAAAAGGAGGGTCAAGAAGCTTGAAAAGAAAAATAGGTCAAGAACTCAAAAGCTGAAGAGATTATACAAAGTTGGTTTGACTGCTAGGGTAGAATCCTCTGATAATGGAGAAACTTTGGGTGAGGATGCATCCAAACAGGGGAGGATTGATGTTATTAATGCAGATGAAAAAATTACCCTGGTTAGTGTTTAAAATGTGGATGAAGAGTTGTTTGATGTGAATGTTTTAGATGGTGAGGAAGTGTTTGTTGCAAGCACAAGAACAAGAAGAGTTGTCTATTAAAGAAAAGGCTACATTATTTCAACAACTCTTAGAGAAAAGAAGAATGCATTTTGCAGCTAAAAGAGAAGAAGAGAAAAGAAACAAACCAACAACAAAAGCTCAATAGAGAAAGATAATGTGTACTTACCTAAAGAACATGGAAGGATACAAGCTCAAAGATTTAAAGTTGAAAGAGTTTGATTCTATCCAAGAGATGTTTGACAAAGCTTTTAAAAGGGTAAATACATTTGAAGACTTTAGAATAGAGCTGGAGAAAGGCAAATAAAAGAGAGCAGGAACATAGCTGATACAAGAGAATACAAAGAAGCAAAAAGTGGAAGATGACATAGAAAAAGCAGAGCTTAAACAGTTAATGAAAATCATTCCAGATGAAGAAGAAGTAGCAATTGATGCTATACCTTTGGTTGTTAAGTCTCCAAGTATTGTTGATTGGAAGATTTATAAAGAAGGAAGAAAAAGATATTATCAAATAATGAGAGCTGATGGAAAGTCTCAAATGTACATGTTCTTTAGTCAAATGCTTAAAAATTTTGACAGGGAAGATTTGTACAAGTTGTTAAAAGCTAAATATGAGTAAACAAGACCAGTGGAAGACTTGGATTTGTTGTTATGGGGTGATTTGAAAACAATGTTTGAACCACATGTAGAAGATAATAAAGTATGGAAGAATCAACAAGAATACAAAGTGTTGAATTAGAAGCTGTATGACTCTTGGAGTACATTCCTTGATGATGCAACATGCGCATATTTATATGTTGGTAGAGAATAAGTATCCCCTTGCACCACTTACACTTTCAATGATGTTGGAAAAGAAGCTTATAATTGATTATGAAAGTGAAATGGCTTATCAGCTTCTTAAATTCATCATGAAATAACTTAAGAAGTAAAGAAGTGTTTGGAAGCATCATCCTGGTGTTGATGAAGTTTTAAATGAAGAAACTTGATGATTTTGAAGAAGAATATAAAGTTTAGGGGAGGATTGTTAGGATTAAAAGTCTTCTTGATGTTGTTTGAATTACTGTTGCTCATGTTTGTATTAATGCTGCTCAGCTGGATTTAGTGCTGCTCATGAACTTCAAAGAAAATATGCTAAGTGTTTACTAATGCTAGTACAAAGTTACTACTGCTAGTGAATATTAGTACTACTCAAGGTTAAGACTGCTCAGAGATAAGTTAATGCTGCTGAGGTTAATAAGTTAGTA
>BQNB010131447.1:0-18781 GCA_026074375.1 Tanacetum coccineum
ACTCGGCCCATTAACTCAGGTACGGGTTGGCCCAATAAGATGCTTATGTCTTCGGCTTTGGTTTTTTCGCGCTCTTTCCATTCTCGTGCTCGGTTTTGGCTTCGTTTTTATCCTTTAGTGAATATCCGTTACCCGTACAACACAAATAGCAAAACACACATATATTTTGCATTTTATGTCCATTTTTGGTCATTTAGGCCCGTTTTCATAGGTAAAAGGTATGTGTAATTAAGCACATACCAAAATCCCCCATACTAAACTATTGTCGTGTCCTCACGCAATGCCATAAGTTAACACTTTAGAAAACTAAGAGTCTTAATCCCCCTCGACTAATTAGCTCAAAAAGTAGCTAAGTGTTCATCTTAAGGAATTAAGAACTCAATAGCTTTATAAATCCCCGTTTTGACCATTTTTATAAATCTACACTAACTACTACACATATTTTTTATATTTTTCCTTTTTCTTTTTTTTAACTAGAATGTATGGACTTTCGTTATTTTCATAACTTTAAGGGTCACAGAACAAGAAGCACTTTAATCCTAAAATGCCCAAAAAGGATAAATTCATCGTCCCTGATTTTTCACTTGTCCCAAACCAAGCTCAAAAACGAAATCACCGTTAAATATAAGTTAAGATGCTAACACTACTCATACTTGTAACTTGTGAACTTTTCACTCCCGACAATTATTATATCTTAGGTGAATGTGCTTATTTCGAATTTCAACCATAGATCAAACTTTTTAAGAAAATTGCAATATTTCTATGCTTCACGTTCCACCCAAGAATTATGATTTTGAAGGCGAGATCATTCCATGTAGCGACTTTCTTCTCGGCACATCCCAGCCGAGACCGGCTTAGGTGACCAGGCTTTTGACACCCCACAGAGAATAGTATCGGAACTCACGGACCTTCGGTTTCAAAAACTCTTAGGCTTCCCGTATATACATAATAGATTTAGAAAAATCACAACTTAAAACGAAATAGTCTTAGTTCAAAAGCATATTTAAATTTAAGAAAAAGAGATTTTCCCTATATTAATTAAATCACATATATTACACTTAATATAATTACACATCTTTTAAACTAAGGAAATCCTCGACCTTTTAGAAGGCTGCAACATCGGTTGTGAGCCGGCAAGATGCATCTAACTTTTATCAGTCTCGGATAATTATTATGTGCCTTATTTAGAAGACTGCGACATCGGTGGTGAGCCGGCTAGATGCAGTAAACTTTTATCAGCCCACAGTTTTCATTATTATTATTACCTCATTTTTCATTATTTTTTTAACACTTTATATTACCATGATATGGAGAAAAATACTTTTTAGAAATTTTAAGTTTAAATTTGATCTAAGACTAAAATTATTGATATCGACCATACTTCAAAAATCGTTGATATAAGTTTAATTTTTTTGGAGATTGAGAGCACGTTTATTATTAGTTCTGGGTAAGAAGATTATAGGAGAGAAAGCCACAAATACACTTATGAGCTCTTAAGAATTTCCAACTAATCTAGTTTAGCATCTTAAATCGCATAATTAACTCTATCATTTCTGTTCTTCGAAAATTTAAAATCATATAAAAAGATCCGCGAAATGCTTAGTCTAAAAGTTAAAGGACTAAGATAGAGTCAACACGCTCTGGTCGAGTCAAAATTTATTCTTATTCTACCCTAGCAGATTGTCAACATAGTGATAAAACAGTATTTTATTTTTGAATTTTTGTCATTTTTTTGGTATATTTGGTGGTAAATACGGGATTACGTGAAACAACGACTTAACAGAATCAATCAAATCGACAGATCCCCCCCCCCCAATACTAGAATTGAACATGGTCTCAATCGTTTTAAGAAGGGTCTCTACGTAAATCTAAAGCCGTTTATTATGTATGCTTAAGATAAACGTTAGTCGAATAAGATTAGGATATGCGATTACCATAATGAAGCTGAGGTTGTAATAGCTCGATAAGGGATACGTTATGGACAAACCACGAGCACACGAGATGGCTTCATAATCCGGGGGGTAATCTAGACATACAACACAAAACACATAACACTATATACAAGGAAAAGGCGAGCCCTCCGCACAGCTCACTTATTCATTTCTACATTATATGTATATGCGGAATACTTATACATATATATATTTATTTTGAAATCTAATTTTTGGCGGCGCCTGCAGGGATGAGGTCAAGGGTCGACCCCCTGTGACCTCTCTTTTGTGAAAATAGATTCTTTTTTCTTTTTTAAAAACATAAAATATGCAAATGGACAACTTTAAAAAAAACAACTTTTTTTCAAAATAGAAAATACGCTAGGGAATTATGCATAAAATTAAGTACTAGAAGGCTTGTTTTAAACTATTCATGACTGCTTAATGGTTGATTGTTAAAGCTTCATAACACAAGGGAACAATCAAATAGCAACGCTAGGACTTATAAATATAAACCTAATAAAGCTAATCTACACAAACAATCAAGCAGTCTAAATGAGTCTAACTCGAATAAGCAAATTATGCTATTTGGCCAAAACTTTTACCAAACTGCTCCAAGTAGCATTTTCAAGCTCCAGTTTTAGTATTATGCTTATCTGATGGCTTAGTGACTTATATGAAGATCAAGCTTTATTATAAGCTTCAAGAATGCAAAGAAAAGGAGTTTGAAAAACATATATGCTATGAAAAGCTGATTCCATAATATTTTTGGTTTTTTTCCAATAATGTTTTTAAAAAAAAATGGATTTTGCAGCATTAATTTTAAGCTAGTAAAAATAAGTTAAACTTGAAAATAAGGTTGAAACAGATCAAAATAATACTATAAAATACTTATGCAAGAAATTTAAAGCTAAAACCTACTTTAGCTTATTCTAATTATTGAGATTTAAAAAGTAGCTTTTTTGAAAACTTTGAAAGTTGTAAATGCACTTTGACATATTTGACCCAACTCGTAAAAGAAAAAAAGTGAAATACCCTAACTTATTCTACTGCATTTTAACACTAAAATAAACAACACAAAAACCAATCACTTTAAAGTTGTTTCAAAGTTCTTTATTCAAATAGTGTTCACAAACTGTTTAAGTCCGCAGATTGAAACAATTATAGACAAAGCCTTAAAATCACTATTAAACTTTAAAACTTTAAGAACATATACAAATGACTTAAAAAGGTCTTGTTAACAGTTTGTTTAGGGACGCCCAAACAGTTTTACATCCATTTTGACCCATTTGCTTTAACCTAAACACCCTATTTAGTTTTAAAATCTCCATTTTATAAAACTGATTTTTTTAATGATTAAGCTACAAGTTGTATTAGAAAACAGATAACAAGAATCAATATATTAAACCATAATAAGCAATTTCACCCAGATAAGCACGTTAACATAAGCAAAACAAATAAGCGGTACTAAGTGTATATCAACTAACAGTTGGAAATGAAAACTTAGCATTGAAATTAATCAACATTAAGCACTCACTATCCAACTAAGACAATAATTAGCATCATAGTGTATAAAACAGTAAATAAACAGTAAATAAGCAATAAGTACTTTTTAAGCTAAAAATGAAAAAGAGAGAGTACATTGCCCTTTGCTCTAAACAAGGGCTAATAAGCTCAAAAGAGCTTTGTCTACAAGCTCTAGCTTGTTTAAAACATGCTAGTAAAAACCTATAAGCCCTTCCCTTTTTGGCTTATCTTCCAAAATAGCTTATGAGTGATTTTTGAGTGAAAGGGACTTAAAACACTATAAACTATGGACAAGCTTATAATGCCTAAGTAAACAACTTAAGAGGGCTTATAAAACGTTTTTAAAACATAAAGTGCATTAACATAAAAACAAGATTTTAACATAAAAACTTAAATTTCATTAACTTAAGAAAAACATTACAAGGCTTTTAGAAAAAGTACAATAAGCTAAAAAGACTTAATATATGATTGATGGTCAATTATATACGTAATAATATCCAAAGTATAGAAAATTCCAAAATTACCCTTGAGGACAAAGGTAGTAGGAAAAATCTTTACAAAAATACCACACGTTTTAACCGGTAAGTGATTACCGGGTCGTTTTCCCAAAGATTTATGAAATTGAGACCATGTTTGTTATTTGGACAATGATTTGAATTGGTTCGAAGATGATTTGTTTTCTAAAATCCTAAAAGTGAGCAAATTAAGGGACAATTAAACCTAGCTTTAATAACGGGAAATTAAACTTAATTAAACGCAAAACGGGGAATCAAAACGGGACTAAACAATCTTAATTTTCAAAAATAAACCTAAAAATGGAATTTTTTTCCGTTTTTTAACTAACCTATATGACTAAAAAGTAAGATTAAAGAAAACTAGGATAAAAACAGAGTTGAATTGAGCTTAAAATCACTAAAAACGTAAACGGGGATGAATCCCGTTCTTTAAAAAATGAAATTTTGCAATTTAAACCCTACAAAAGCGAAACTAATTTTACTAGAAACTATATGATAAAAGAAAATTTTATAAAAAAGAATTATTTTTTTTTGACTTTTAATATTTTTTTACGAATTAAAAATGATTTTAATGAAATTAAATGATTAAAAACACTAAACTATTTATAAAAATTCTGAAAAAATTATGAAAAGTAGCTTGAACAATGAGGAATCTAGGAAAAATAAGCTTGGAAACACAGCTTATCGAATAAGCTACGAAATAAGCCTCTAAAAAGTTATTATACTCACAAGAGCTCAACATGTGTATAAAAAGATTAACGTGCAAGTGTATTAACGAAAAAAGTCCCAGGGCACGTTGGCTTTGAGTTGGGTTGTGTGTTTTTTGGTGTTATAAAAAGGTGCGATGTTGATGGTCATGGTTCAAGCCTTGTCACCCCGATTCCATCTTCCTTTTTTTTTTTGACAAAAGTTAAAAAGAGAAGTTGTAAAAAGATGAGAATAAGAAAATCAATAAAAAGAAACTTTTTATAGATAACATATGAATAAGCGGAAGAAAATTGGCCTTAAAGAAAAACGTTTGGACTTTTTAAAGAAATTTTTTTGCTTTTACTTATTTAGTACTAGAAAATGGAATAGCTAAACTATATACACTAAGCAACTAGTACCTTTTATCTACTAATGTGCAAGAGTGAGCAGGACTAAAGCAAGAATTAACAAATTATAAGCTAAGAAACTCTAATAAAGCACTTGGGAACACAATTACTTACCTAATAGTCCTTTAAAGCAAATTAGAGTCAAATTTCCATTAAAGCAAATGAAACTTGAAGCAATGTGGCCTCATAACAGCTTAAAAATTAGACTCAAGGGATACTAGAAAAAGCTTTTAAAAAACTATTCTGAAAAATAGATACTAATGAAAAAAGCCTAAATGAAAACTCGCTTGATTTACTCAGAACACTTCGTTACTTTTAGTTTTGAAAAATAAACAATGTAGATTTTTAAGGCTAAAATAAGATATCAAAATAGCTAATTATTGAAAAAACAAGTTTAAACTAATGTAGATTGAAACTATAAGCTACTTGTCAAACCTAATATGAAAGCTAAAAAAACTACTTTTACCTACTAAAAATTAAAATTGAAAAATGACTTTGTTTGTTTTTCTTATCTGATGCAAATGACACTTAAATGTCCAAACCCAAAGTGCAGGATTAGAGTTTTGTTTCTACACTATTAAAAGACCAAAATAAGAGTAATTAGAGCAATTTGAACAACTAGAAGCTATCTTAAGCTAGATTAACCAAATAAGCAGATCTTAACCATTAATCCTTACAACTACTTAAAAAAACAGATTTAACCTACAAGGACCTTAAGACTTAGACTCATAAATTCAAAAATGAAGTTTAAAATTGATTTAAAAGAACAAAAGGCTATGGACAGTACTAACTTTAGTTAGTACTGCCATAAGCCAAACACCCCTTTAAAACCTTAAATCCCATTTTCAGCTTATGAATTTCAAATTTAAATGTATAAAGCTTTATTACCAGATATTAGAGAACTAAAAACAGACCTAATGAGCACATTTAAGCTAACACTTAAGCCAAATTAATAAGCTATGACACTATGCTAATATTTTTGGTTTTTTTACTGATTTTATGACAGATTAAGTAAACTAAGTATTTTAAACTACAAATCAAAAACAATAAGCACAATTTAACTATAATAAGCACAAATAGCTACAAAAATCCAATAAGCAAAATTAAGCTAATAATAAGCTAATTTAACGACTTTTAATGCTAAGTATTAAGCAGAAAGGGTAAATTAAAAACTTACTAAAGCCTTGCACAAAACAAGGTAGTCAACTGGCATAGAGCTATCAACAAGCTCAGCTTATCAAGTGATAAGCTGGTTAGGGGTCCTGGAAGTCTTATTAATTGACTTCCTTCCCATGTTTTAGGAGGTAATTTTGGGGAGGTATTCATGTCAATAAAGCCAACTAAGCTTTGAGAGCTTAGTTGAGTAAGCCAGACAAACTATGAGTAGATAAAGAACTTTCTGAGTTATGTGAAAAGAAAAGGATATTCAAACATTAAGTGGCAAATTGCTCAATATTAAAAGCAATCTTTTATTCATATAATATGAAATGATTACAAGCTTTAAAAGTAGTAATGAAGTAAGAACTCTATAAGCTAAAAATTGATTTAAAAAATTACATAAGCTAAATTAAAAGCTACAATCTATAACTACTCCTATATGCCTTTGTGAGTGAGGAGATGCTTGTATTTATAGCTGAGAAAGAAGAATCTAGATCCCCAAGTCGGTTTTAAAGCTCCAATTTATCCTGGACTTGTTTGCTTCCCTCATTAGCTGCCCAATAATAAGCCCTAGGATCAATTTGTGATCATGATTTTGGAGAATCCAACAAACGTAAAATAAAAATAATTAATATGATGGAAATTTCCAATTACCCTTGAGGACAAAGGTAAAAAGGATAAATCTTCAACAAACTATATATAATTGTAATACGTATTATAAACAAGGAGTATGATTCCCGGGTCGTTATCCCCAACGACTTGTGAAATTGAAAAACCACATTTGAGCTTGGACAATGATTGTGAATTGAAAGCCAAAGAATTGATTTGATTATCTACTTTTACAAATTCAAAATAAGCAAATGATAACAATTAAGCACGAAAACAATAACGGAATCAAACTTAAACTAAAAAAACAAACGGGAACCCTAAACGGAGGCCAAAAAACCTAAATTTCTAAAATTTAAACCTAAATTATTTATTTCTTTTTGAATGGACCCTCTATTGACTAAAACAGTAAGTTAAAGAAAACTAGAACAATAACGCTTTGATATTGAGCTCTTAAAACACGAAAAATGAGAACGGGAACAAATCTCGTTCTTTAAAAAACAAGATTTTGCAATTTAAACCTTACGAAAGCAAATCTAATTTCCTAGAAATTCTTATGAATAAAAGAAAATTTTCTAAAAAAAGATTTCAATTTTTTTTTCGAGTATTTTTTCTCTTTTTTATGATTTTAAGGTTTTTTTTGACAGAAAATAAATGTTTAAAAAATACTAAACTAATTATAAAAAATTCTAGAAAAAATACAGAAAATAGTTTTTTAAACTAATTAGAACCTAGGAAATAAGTTGATTACACAACATATCGATTAAGTGTGTAATAAGCTAAAAACAGCTTATAGACAAAATGGGAAAGAAAAAAACGTGTGTATAAGTATTAAATTTTTGGTAGATGTATTAACGAAAAAAGACCCTTAAGGGTCGTGTGGCAGTTTAGTGCGTGTGTGGTGTGTGTTTTAAAGGGGTTGGAGGGTGTTGCAGGTGGCGGTTCGAGTCTTGCTCCACGCCCGATCCCGATTTCCACCTCCCACCTCCCCCCCCTCCTTTTCTTTTCGAAAACATCAAAGAAACAAAGTTGTTAGAGGAGCTTTTATTACATAACTTTTATAAGTCCTATTAAGTCAAACTAAGTAATAAAGCACAAATAGCTTATGAAACTAGCTATTTTAGAAACTAGGCTTTTGAAAGCCAATAAGCTAAGTTGCATTCAAAGAAGCACACAGATCTCAAATAAGCACCAATTTTGAATCCAAAAACTGTTTTAGAAGGCTTATAATGTGTAGAAGCTAAATTCAAAATAAAGCTACCTTAACTCCTAAAACACTTTAAGACTACTAAATCTAATGATCTAAGCTGCTAACTCAGGAAGAAGCACTTAAAGCTCAAAAACTAATTAAGCTATAATCTACAATAAGCTAAAACTGAAGCTAAGCTCTTGAAAAATTAACAAACTAGTATTAAGCTACAATTCCAATTCATAAAATCTAATCCTTTAAGCTAAAAATCTAAAATTAGAAACTAAGTCTTACTAGCTACTATTTTTGGTATTTTCAAAATTTTTATGAACTTTAAAAACTAATTTAACCTAGATAATAAGATAGAAATTGAAAATTCTGTTTTAAACTATCTTAACCTAAATGTAAAATATAAGCCTACTTAATTTTGAAAATTAAAGCTACTTAAGCTACTTTAAAACCTAAACCAAATGGACTGCAGTCCTTAAACTGCAGTGATCCTATCTGATGCACTTGGTAAAATGGGTTAAACCTAAATGCAGGTGACCTTAAGGGTCAATCCTGCTTTGTACACACCAAATAGGTGAGTACAAACACCAATCAAACAAAATCCAAGCTCAGGAAGGCTTGGATCAAATATTTCTTACTAACTTAAAAAATCAAACTCCCCTGGTGCAAATTCAAATAGTTTTCACTAAAACTTTCTCAAATTTGAAAATTAATCCATGATTTCACTTCACAAATTGATTTTATATGATTACTTATCTAATTCAAAAGTTTACATCAATTTCCTTTGACTTTTTGAGGTCAAACTGAGTAAATCCAAACACTCCTTTAAAAATCTTAGAATCTATTTAAACTTGAAAATTTAAAATCTAGTGAACAATTTTCAAAGATCAGATAACAAACAACTTATAAAAGACCTAATGAGCTTATACTAACAAGCAATTAAGCCAGAAATACTAATCTACTACTTATGCTAATTTTTTGGTTTTTTTTTTATTTATGAGACAAGAAATGGAAAACTAAGATCTAAACTACTTTAGCTAAAAACAGATAGTTAAACATGAACAATAAGCATAATAAGATAGATAAAAGCACAATTAAGCAAATAATAAGCTGAAAATAAGCAAATGCAAGATTAGAGCTAAATTACTTGAAATTAAAAGAGAACTTACAAAAGCCTTAGCTAAACAAAGGCAATCAAGGCTCAATGAGCCTGTCTACAAGCTCCAGCTGATACAAGGATAAGTAGTATGGGTCTCATAACTCTTCCTTGATTAGCTTTATCAAACTGTCCTAAATTCACTTAAGCAAGGGTAATAATGATTTTAAGGATTTAAGTTAAATTAGATGGATGAATTATCTCAATTTGATCTTATAGATCTCAATGAGTCTAATAAGAGCTTATTAGAAGCTTATCAAATTTAACTAAACATTGTGCTTATTGAGAGTTTATGGACAGATTTAGAAAAGTGAACTTTGATTTCATTAAACTAAGAAAAGGATTACAATGTATTTTGAAAAAGAGATTAACAAATTACTGAATTTGATTGGGGAAAAGCTAAAAGCTTAAAGTTTTTAAAGCTAACATTAATAAGCTAAAAAGTTAGAAGCTAAACAACAAGATAAAAAAGATAAGTCTGTGTGCTGGAATGAATGTTTGTATTTATGAGTGTTGAGGAGTGCTTCTAGGCCCACTAAGTAGTATACACTCTCTTGGATCCTGTCCATACATTCCTTTCAATCATTGGATGCTCTCTCTCCATCGTTGGATTAGATTTTGATCACACGGATTGCCAACGTGGCAATCCGTGTGTCAGAGGCTTTTGTGCTTCTTTTCCATATGTTTTAGTGTAAATCCCACTTGATAGGTGTGTTTCTTGTCAGACCCACGTGTCATTCCCTTTTGGGGATTGACCAATAAGAGCATTTGGTGATGTATAACTCTGCCAAGGTGTCCTTTATCACTTGAATTACATGGCCACGTAGTCAATTTTCATTTGCCCTTTGGTTTGATCTCGAGGTAAATTGAAGAAGACGGGTGAATAGTAGTAACTAATTTTCGCGCGTAAAAAACTTGTAAAAGAGGAGTTTGACTTTTCTTTTTCACCCGGGTTATAACTTGGGACTTTGGGCTTATATCTTGGGCCATGGGTGTTTTGGGCTCGGTTTAGGTGTTGTTATAAGGTTAACGAGTGTTAACTCTTATAATAAAAAGAGTTAACACCGTTAGGGTTTAGGGGACCATTTTTGCAATTTGGTTAACATTGAAGGACTGATTTGGTATTTTTGAGTTTTGTATTTTTGTGGGTTGACTTTGGTTAACCAAGGTTTGACTTTTGTTGACCTTTGATAGCATTCTCTCGGCTTTTGCACACTCAATTCCGTTCCCGTGTCCGTGATTGTCCGGTTTTGACCGTTTTCTTGAGATTTTTGCAATATCCGTACCTACACAATCACAAAGACAAAACAAGCAATATTCAAGCATTTAAAGCACAATTTTGTCTTTTTAGGGCCATTTTTGATATAAAATGGATATGTGTTTTCACACATATCAATCACACGGATTGCCAGCGTGGCATTCCGTGTGTCAGAGTACTTGTGCATCTTTTGCACTAACTTTAGTGCAAAAATTCCCTTCCTTGTGTGTTTCCTTGCATCCACGTATGTCCTCCTTGAGGTGTCTTGGCCAATGAGAGGGCCTGGTTGAAGTTTTACTCTGCAATTCATACTTGGTACTCGAAATATAGAGCCACGTGTCATTGCATTTTACCCTTTGATTTTGATGCAGGGTAAAACGAAGAAGGAGATGAACAGTAAAAACAGGATTTCCCGCCTTTACTTTTCTTTTTTATAACTTAGTTTGACCCGGGGGTGTGTGTAGGTTGACTTGGGCCCGTTTGACCCGGGGATTTGAGTTGTTTGACTTGGGCTTTTATAAAAAGAAATGGGTCGGGTGAAAAGGGCTTGGTTATAAGGTTTATAGTTAAAAGAGATAACGATGTTAGGGTTTAGGGACTTATGGTGAAATTTGGTTTAACATTTAGGGCATTTTGGGTATTTTGAGGGTTTTGGCATTTTGTAAGTTGACCAATGTTGACCAAGAGTTGACTTTGTTAACCTTTTGCTAGATTCTTTCGGCTCTTTTGCACTTTATCCGTTCTCGTGTCCGTGTTTGTTCGGTTTTGACCATTTCCTTGTGATATTTGCATTATCCGTACCTACACATACACAAACAACAAAATACACAAATACAAGCTTATTTTTGCACATTTTGATCATTTAAAGGCCATTTTGGACATAATAAGGATATGTGATTTCTCACATATCACACATCAGTTATGTCAAGCATCTAATTCACCTGAGAAAAACATGCTTAAAAGTGTCAACATAAAGTTGATGAGTTCATAGGTTTTTGTAAATGTAAATGTAAATCACAAAAACTATATATACAAATTTACTGTGTTACAAGTCCCGCCCATACAAGACTTGCAACGCATAAACTCAAATATATAGGTTTTCTTAAAACGCGTGTAAACACGAACCACACAAAATGCGTTTGTTAAAATGTTGGAATCAAAGATTTGTATAAAAGTTGAACCGTAATTGATTAAAGAGTATGATAATTGTAATGAGCACAATGTCACAAAATGTTCCGAGTATGTACTGTAATGAGCACAATATCACAAAATGTTTCGAGTATGTATTGTAATGAGCACAATATCATAAAATGTTTCGAGTATGTATTGTAATGAGCACAATATCACAAAATCTTCCAAGTATGTATTGCCTAGTATGCAACATAAGGTGTGATTACGATTATACCCTTAAGTTCATGAAATTGGGACATAGACTTATAAGTATGCCACTTTATTCAAGGCACGATTATAGTTCATGAGTATGTTGTGATGGCCCTGTGGCATCAAGCCAGTCATGATCCGACATGAAATAACGTTCGTTAGTTCGATCTCGAACTAGTAAGAGCTAATCACCCGAACGGGGGTTGTCAATCCCTAATAAATCTATTTTATAACATTCGCGCTTACCCTCCGAGTAATTAACAGTTCATGCAACCTAAGCTAATCCGTAATCATTCGAGTAAAAGTAAAGTTGTTGCGTCCATAAGTGAAAACAAGTATTGTATCTCATTGCGAGATATGAAAATGAGTATATAAACGAGTTTGTAATCGAGTTTGTAATCAACCATGTAAATGAGTTTGTAAACGTTCATCTAAACGAGTATGTAAATGAGTTACGAAATCAAGTATGTAAACAACTAGAAGAATATGTAAAAGAGATTGTAAATGAATATGTAAACAAGTTGTAACGAGCATGTATTCTCCCCTGAGATTTGTAAAATAAATGTAAAACAAGTGAAAGAGGGGCTATGAACTCACCTCTAGTGAAAGTGGTGATTATCGCAAAATCAACAAAGTAATTGTCTCAAACGATCCGGAATGCAACCCAACTAATTATAGCTCATATAAGTATAATGTATTTAAAATAAATACAACATCTTAGGTTATAGAGTTACATCACCACCTACTAGCTTTTGTTTAATTTAAAAAGTTGAAATAATAATTAAATCGTACTTGTTAAATAAATGTCTACGTATATGTATCTGTAAAATAAAATATTATCTTTGTCCAACAATTGATTTCTTGTTAATAATATATGATTTTAACATTTTCATCGATTATATAATGATATTATATATATAGTTAAATTATTTTATAAAATAATATTTATAAAGTTAAAAACGTATATAAATATTATATAAATGATACTACAATGTTTCTTAACGTTTTTATACCCCAAACGGACTCGAAAATACTTGTAAACCACTTTTTCTATTCCCATCAGATTGTTATATTTTTATAAAAATTACAGAAAATTATTTATAAAAATTAATTAGTTCTTGTAATTTCTATTTATCCGAAATCTTTAAAAACTCATAACTTACTAATTTTTACTCCGTTTCGCTTGATCTTTATATGTATGGAATCGTGACGAGATAAACTATTCAAATAAAATACTCACTGTTTTTATATAAATTTGTGTCGAAATAGTAAATTCAAAACAGTTTATAAATTTACTTTTATAACTTTAAATCTTACGAAAATCGTATCTCCTTGGTTATAGCTTCGTTTTTCGAGTTTCTTATATGCTTGGAATCCTCATAACTTGTACTAACATCATAAGATATCCATATATTTTTATCAGATCTGAAACAGTGTCAGTTTCTATAAAACTACTTTTATAGAAACACTTTTATATATTTAATTATCTTAATTTTGTAAATATCATAACTTTTTCGTTATAGCTTCGTTTTTTGAGTTTTTTATATGCTTGGATTCCTTATGAAATCTAATATTATATAAAAATAGTTCTAGAATTTATAGAATTTTGAATGTTAACAGAATCATTGAAACAGCCCGTGTACATATATATTTTATAAACTAGTTTTTATAAGTTATTTCTTGATTAAATTTGTATAAGTCCTCCACATTAATTAATACCACAAGTCTTACATATTTTGGGTCCTCAAGATTATGTCCATCATTCTTGTCCAAGTACAATGTCCTCATAATAATTTGTATATAAACTTTGTAATTAAACTTTCAACAAATGAATTTATAAACTAAATCTATAAATTATTCAATACTTATATAAAGTATATTCTTGCATTTTAAACATCATTCATCATAGATATATATAAATTCGAACTCAAGATCAAGCTTATCATATTTTATAAATCCACAAAACAAACCCTAGGTGGTTATTAACAAATATAACATGATATAAAATATGAAATTGAATAATTAGAAAGATTAGGGTTATGTTTAGACCTTAATGAAGAGGTATGAAGATGCTACACAAATAAAACCCAAGTATTTAGCCCTAAATACTTCCAAGAAAACCCAAGTTTGATTATGAAAATCCAAATTTCCTCTTGATAGAAACCGTTGCAAATTCAATCCCCAAGCTTCCAATATACCTTGAATCACCTTAGATATTACTACTAACAATACTTGTATGCTTATAACCTTGCTAAAATCAAAACTATGGATTGTTTTGTATGCCTAGTTTGAGCCGTGAGCTAGAGGGGAAGACAAGAGAGTGTTTTGTGATTTTTCTAGTTGATAAAATAAAGTGAATGAAGGCTTACACCAAGGACCTATTTATACTCAAGGTAATTAGCAAACCATTAACAAAAACCATGGTTTAAGGTGGTTTATGTACAAAGGGTACAAGTGTTCTCCTCCTCCCTAGGAGGAGGGTACGGTTTGGGTACAAGGAGAGGACAAGTGATTAGACAATTTATGGAGAAGTGTAACTTAAGGTACTCTTGGTGGTTTAAGGACTAAAGGATGTGATACAAGTGGATAGTTTATCATTTATTTGCTGTGTTTATAAGCTTGGAACCGGCCATAAGGCTTAGGAGGTGTAATATGATCAAATTTTTGGGTGTTGGGTATAATAGTGGGTATTTGTTTGAGTATAGATGGGTATTGGTGCTTCCGTGTATGCTTAAATGTATTTTATTGCGAAACATAAACGTTTTACGTAACCAATTAAAATAAAATATGAAAAGTCAATGATTATCTTCGCAATAATAATATAACACCTGTCTGATGTGAAATATTATTTGTTTGATGTCCGTTTACGTTGAATGTTAATTTTTAGTTTACGCGATTTAACTAAACATTGGAAATTAAAAGTGAAGGCGTAAAAGTTTAAAATAATTAGTTGAATATTTATTGATGTAAAATGACGTGAAAATGCGGATTGTTACACTTTTAGTCCATATTAATTTTTAAAAATCATTTTTGCACAAGATATAACAAAACGGCACATTATATAATAAGCAAATCAAACAATTAATCATACTAAAACATGTAGACATTTAATGCACATTAAAACACAACAAATATACGTATGAAACACCAAAATAAGACCCCAACATGTTGTCGGAGTCATCCTATAACACGTGGTACACATACATCGGTTTCTCAATTGCAAAGGTAGCTATACTAGATGTAAACAAGAAAAATTTCAAAAGCTGATTGATTATAATTTCCAACTTCGGACCACGAGCAGGCAAGGAAAAAGTCTTCCCCGCTTTTTGCACTAAACATGAAGGTTTTAGCTACTGGAGTTGTGAATTCCCAAAAAACATTTTGTGGTCCAACTCCTTATGATTTATCGGGAAATCAGAATTTAGTGGGCGAAGGTCAAGGAATCATCACATAAAAATAATCAATCACTCATGCAAATTCAAGGCGTATAAAGGTTTTAAGCATCAAATAAGCATACCACATTATCAATAGTGAAGACATATTCAGCTAAATAAACCATGGTTTACATGCGCGTAAACATATGGTTAACCATTTATAAAAAACAAATAAGCAACAATAAGTCAATAAACGCGAATTATAAGCCAAGCAACATAATAAGCGTGTATAATCATGTAAAAATACAAACCATATTAATTTTTCCAAATTTTAAGTGACTCTTAGGAGTCTTTATTTTCATAAAAATAAAACCCTAAAGGGGTCACACATAAAAACAAGAAAAATATAACAAATATGCATTTTAAGCATTTTTACCCGTTTTTATGTAATTATAAAGCTATATGAGTGCCTTGTGATGCCACTGTTGGAATTAGTTATCTAATAACCTATTATTACACATAATAATATACGAGCTATGCAACGGAATATAAACACATAACAATCAAGCTATGGAAGAACATGAGTTTCTTCAAAATATGCACGTCTATTACACCGTGCGAAACCGAAACCTTTCAAGTTACTAAAGAAAGTAACCTCTACGTGTACCCACACTACACGTTAACCAATATCACCCGAATGCTATTTCCATGAACTAACAAATACCGATTACTAGAAAATCGCACTTCAGATTCCATACGTGGGGCTTCCTTGGGACGACTAGAGAGAAGAGAAAAAGAGAAGGGATGGAGATAAATGATCACAAATGATCTCCTTATATAGGGATGAAATTAGGGCATCTAATTATGACAACTAGGCCTAAATCGACAAAAGCCCATCCCCCCGTTTTCTCTTTGATGTGGCCGGCCAAACAAAACCCACAAACACTCCTTGAGTTGACTTTTTGACTTTGTATAATTAGCATGTACATTTTGTATTAACTAAAGGGCTTAAAGTTAATTATTCGTAAACGAACTAATTAACGACCATTGAGTATTCTATCATTAGAGTATTAATAAATATACATCTATAATATTATATATATTAATAGAATGATATCTATGTGTATACGTGTGTGGCCCTGTAGGCTCACGTATTTCTAGCCGTATAAATATCTGTATGACATGAGCACTTCCCAACATATGTGAAGGGACGAAACTTAGTGAGGAGTAGGAGGTGTCATGGCCCATTAAAAATATTTAGCCACAATTTATTTTTAACTCTTAGACTTTGTAGTGTTAGACATTATTAGTACGAATGTTAAATGAAAACGTAAATTTAAGATCCATACATTTGGTGTCTTGACCGGTGGCAATTCGGCTCGGGTTCGGGTTGACATGTTGCGGGTTAGAAATCCCTAACCCGAACTTGACCCATTTATATAATCGGGTCAGCTATGTCCTTAACCTATTTACACATAACCCGAACCTAACTCATTTAACCCGTATATATACTTGTGTTGGCGGGTTAAATAGGTTACATGGCTTTGTTAAACGGGTTTCGGGTTGACCTATTTAAGCCCGTTTTATATACAAAAGTTGGCACATTACACGGGTTAAACATGTTAAATGGGTTTCTTGGTCGACATGTTTAACCATTTTAACCCATATAATAAAATATAAATAATTTTAATTTAAGAAAAAAATCTTAAATGGGTTGGCCGGTCAACCTGCTTAATTTATTTCTAACCCGAACCTGACCTGTTTAATAAACGGGTTAGCTAGGTTGACCAAAAACCGACTCAAAATCTATTTAAACTCAACACGAATTTGTTAATTTTCGTGTCGGTATTAAATAAATTTCGTGTCAGGTCAAAAATTGTCACCCCTTACGTTGAGTGGTGCATAACAGACGGGCAGTGGTCATAGACAAGACGTAAATATCTAGCAACTTGATACCAAAGATCGTTCCCATTAACAAATAATAATGTCAAAGATATTTTCGTTTCATTAATTACACAAACTTCCTTAATCACTTAAACTAAACCAGGAAGAGTCCTTATATTTTGCTAACCGATTTGGTAAGTACTATTCGAATCTTTCCATTAAAAAAAAGAATTTACATACTGGTGGAAGGCAAACGCACAACAAGCTGCATCGCAAACCCTTTTTGATTTGCAAAACTTATTCTTTTAAAAACAGTATTTATGGACCGGGAGTCATAACATTACTATGCATGACTCGTTTAACAAAATCTCAGTTATAATTTGATAAGTTTGTCTTAGCAATATGAGGAATTTGATAAGTTAGTACTTATAATTTCGAAAAGAAAAATCTCACTTAAATTTGATAAGTTTGTCTTAGCAAGATGAGGAATTTGAATGAAACAAATAACGAATCGACGTGAGCCGTACAAAATGGCTTGAAACCCAAATCGACAACCACACATTTGATGATAATTAAGCTTCAACGGGCACACATGTTAGCCAACCAAAGTACGAACAACGTAGTGTTAATAAAAGTTAATACACTTACATTAGCAAAACCAAGGTTTCAAAAGTAACATATGTAATCACTTAATCATCGACTTATTGCGTGTAGAATATATTTCTAATAGAACACAATTTGTTTGGCCGACCTCATTCATGATTAACAATGAAGCTTTAGCTTTTATAGAAAAAAAAACAGATTACATGAAATACATAAATATCTAGCACCTTAGTTTTTTTAAAGGCAACGTTGGCTTTTACTAAAAAACAGAAAACATGAAATACACAAATATCTAACACTTTAATATTTTTAAAGGTTAGGTTAGCTTTTACTAAAAAAATCACGAGTTTTTTTTTAACTTGTGTCATTGGGGCACAAGATAAGAAGCAAAAAAAGTACATAGGGATCTACAAAAAGGTAAAAAAAAAAGTAGATATAGACCCACAAAATTTGTAAGTCCCTGTGTACTTGTCTGTGGTCTTTGGCTTCTTATCTTGTGCCCCTAGGGCACAAGTTAGAAAAACTCAGAAGACATGAAATCCACAAGTATGTAGCACCTTATTTTTTTAAAGGCAACATTAGCTTTTATTGAAAAACAGAATACATGAAATACATAAATATCTAGCATCATATTTTTTTAAAGGCAACGTTAGCTTTTATTGAAGAACAGAATACATGAAATACATAAGTATCTAGCACCTTAATTTTTTTTAAATGCAACATTAGCTTTTACTAAAAAACAGAAAACCTGAAATACACAAATATCTAGCTCTTTATTTTTTTAACTGCAACGTTAGCTTTTACTAAAAAATCAGAAAACATAAAATACACAAATATCTAGCACCTTATTCTTTAAAGAAAACATTAACTTTTATTGAAAAAAAAACATGAAAGAGAATAATATCTTACAACTTGATGCATATAATTGTTCCATTAACAATCAATAATTAAATAATATTTTAAAGATATTTAGCTAATGCTTTAAAATTATTTTGGTTTCCATGAATTAAGCATATGTTGACATAAAGACAAATCTTACTTAAAAGTTGATAAGTTTGTCTTAACAAAATGAGAAATTTGTGCGAAATGAATATCGA
>BQNB010131448.1:1244-18780 GCA_026074375.1 Tanacetum coccineum
AAGAAGAGTGATGTGGAGGGGCCTTTCTTGTACACAAACCAAACATTCCCTTAATTCATCTTCAACCTCTCTCTGTCACAGCCCAACTTGTATACCTTTTCTTTCCCACTCTTCCCGCCAATACCAAAACCAGCCAGCACCCGGTTTTTGCTCCCATACTTCTCTGCAAAATCACTCAACACCCTACTACTACCCATCCCAGCTTTATAAAGTCCATGTTGGCAATCCCTCTCCATTCCCAAAGCAATTCGATGGCTGAGATTGTCTCCAAAGAAGCTCAAAAGAAATCAAAGGCTGGGATTTGCTTTAGATTCACCTCACACAACTAGCACACTTTGTTTTTGCTCTTCAAAAGAAGCACAAGCTGCAAAGAAGACTTCGGCTATAAATAGACTCATTGTAAGCCTTTGAGGCAATCTAGTATGTTAGTAACTAGTTTTTCTTTAATTTTTAATATAACTTAATTCTCCTCACACAACTAGCACACTTGGTTTTATCTCTCCAAAGAAGCACAAGATGCAAGTCCAATACTTCGGCTATATATAGAGCTTCTTGTAAGCCTTTGAGGCATCATAATCTATCTTAGAATCTAGTTTTTAGTTTTTAAACTTACTTAGCTCATTTTCAGTTGTTTACAGTTTTTACTTTCAGCTTGTAACACTTTCAAGTTTTAATGCAAGTTTGAGTTTTTAAAGTCACTTTATAATCCCAAATGTTAAGTTTCTGAATTAAGTTGTTTTATGTTCAAAAGCTCTCAATACAGCTTGTTTACAAACTGTTTTAACTAAGTGAACTTAAAAAGTTAAGTAGTTAAGAGAATATCACACCAATCACTCTCAAATATACCTCAGCTTATGTTATGGATGATAAGCCAGTTCTGGATGGGCTTATGGACTCTCACTAGCTTGCTTTATGCAAGCTAGAGCTTGTAGCTTCATTGTTTAACCCTGTTTAGAGCAAGGGTTTTGTAAGTCTATCTCTCTTTTTCTTATTATTCTTACTTTCAGTAGAACTGCTTGTTTTAAGTTTATACTGCTAGACTAATTCATGCTTATTTGAGTGCTTATTATGGATTGAAAATTGCTTATAAGTGTTTTACTTTGTTATTTGATAATCTGTTTTTAATAATTTTGAACTAAAAATGATTTTTGGAAATGTTAAATGCTGTTTTAAACAAGCAGTACTAACTCCAAGTTAGTACTGCTAGTTCATTTTTAGGACAGTACTAACTTCACACTAGCAGTACTAACTCTAAGTTAATACTGGTAGTTCATTTTTTGGAGCAGCACTAACTTAACACTACCAGTACTAACTCCAAGTTAGTACTGTTAGTCTTAACTATTAGTACTGGTTGTTTGACTTAGCTTATCAGCTTAAGATTTCTGCTTATTTAAGATTTCCTTAGTCTTTTAGAGTAGATTAATCCATTTTCCTTTACTGTCTTTAGGGCAGTAGAACTTATTTGTCTTTTCAAAATAATTTTAAGAGTTAATCAGTTTTAGTTTTCTAGCTTATTTATCATTATAGTCCATTCTGGTTGCTTATTCTTATGCTTAAGTGCTTATTTTGGGTAGTTAACCTCCTGTTTTAGCTTATTTGCTTATTTCCTGTTTAATTGTGTTTTGTTAAGGCTAACAGTACTAACCTTAACTTAACAGTACTAACTTATAACTAGCAGTACTAACTTTAAGTTAGTACTGGTAGTTAATACTGGTAGTACTGTTGTTAGTACTGTTGTGTTTCTCTTGTTTAATTTAGCTTAATTGCATGCTTAATTTGCTTATTTAGATTTAGATTAGCTTATTTGTCTGTCTTAAGCTAATTAGAGCTTATTTGTGCCTTTGCGTAAAAGTTTTAAGTGTTTTTGCTATTTCTAGCTTTTATGCTTATTCTAGTTTATGTTCTTGTTTAATTTTTATGTGCATTTGCTTTCAGTATTAATTCACAAACATTCCTTGTTACATTCAAACACCAATCATCAATCGTTCTTCGATAATCCATTTCTAGCCTCGTTGGGACATAACGACCCGGGAACACTCTATACTGCTTCCGGTTTTCTTGATCTCGCGTGATTTCGTCCCTTGGTGTATTTATGTCATATATAGATAGGTTTTAAGGGGTGAGCTCGCGCGTAGTCAATTTTTGGCGCCGCTGCCGGGGAGGCTAGTGCTACGATTGTTATCCTACGTTTGATTTAAGTTTGTCTTATTGTGAATATATCATCTTAAAAAAAAAAAAGGTACAAAAATATTTTCATTTTCTTTTAGTATAATTATTATATAAAAACAAAAGAAAAACCAAAAATATAACACAAATTGTCCATAAACAAGAAATAAAATACATAAATTGGTAAAAATACCAAAATATAATATTCTCAATTGAGGTATTATCATAATAACTTCCGGTGAACTTATTGGTTCCCAACTCGAACAAAAGATTTAAAACTTACCATTTGTGTCTCTTACGATATACGGCTCACCTTGAAAAGTTGAACAAACTATAAAGTGGTGGTAAAGGAGGCTGTTCACTAGGAACTACGACCCGAAAGGAGAAATAAGCTTCGCGCTATTCCTACTCCTCCGCTCACCTGTGCGTTTATCTTTTTGAGAGCTACCGTGAAGTAAGTAGATTATTTGGTTTAAGTTGTCTTATCTCATTATCCGGTAAAATACATTGTGAATAAACCAAAAAAAAAAAAACTAAAAATTAGTGTAAATTTTCTTTTTATATTTCTATTTTGTGCATGCGCACTCGTTCTCAAGCCCGTAAACGTCGACAACCACAAGTCCGACAAACTTCTGTTGAATCCATCAATCTGAAAACTTGATAATCCTCCCATAGTTACGATGGCTGATAATCGTACTATGGCGCAATTGCTCGAAGCACCCACCGAGGGGTACGAGGATGCGATCGTTATTCCGGAAATCACCGCGAATAACTTTGAAATCAAGCATGGTCTTCTGAATCTTGTCCAAAACAAGCAATTTTTTGGAAATGATAAAGAAGACCCACATGCTCACAATCTTATTTCAACAGATCACTTCTACGATGAAGATTCCGAACGTACCAAATACGGCGGTAAAACCTTATGCTTTTCCCATATCTCTCGAACACTGGCGGCCCGGATATGGCTTGGAAAAGAAGACACCCCCTCTGTCGATTTGAAACATGGGATGATCTGTTCGAAATTTATTAACAAATTCTTCCCTCCCCCTAAAATCACAAATCTCAGAAATGAAATCACGAGATTTTTAGCAAAAAATTTGATGAGACGTTTTGTGAGGCTTGGGATCGTTTCAATGATCTTTTAAGGGGATGCCCTCATCATGGGTTTTCAGAATTGCATCAACTCGATACATTCTATAATGCCCTAAACTCAATTGATCAAGATTCATTGAACTCTGCTGCTGGTGGTAACTTCTTAGACAAAATGCCTCGAGAATGTTTAAAAATCATCGAGAGCAAGTCTAAGGTACGTCAATCAAGAAACAAAGCTGTTGTAGCTAAAATGAGTACAAGCTCTTCCACCCCAGCAATCTCATCTGATGTTGCTGAACTCAAAGACATGGTTCGGGCATTGATTCTTGACAGAAAGAACCAAACCCCAGCTTCCGCTCCCGTAAAAGCGGTTGAACAAAGTTGTGTAACTTGTGGGGGAGGTCATTTTTATCAAAACTGTCCAACCACTAATAGCAACATTTACCATGACAATATCCAAGAGTATGTGTCCCAAGCCGCTGCAGCCAATTTCAACCAAGCTAATTCTGGTTATCGACCTCCGATGGTCTCAAATCAAATTCGACCTCCTGGTTTTCCTCCCATTCAGAATCCTCATGCAAATAGTCAAAACAATTTCAATCGAGGAAATAACTTCAATCAAAACAGAGGAAACAATTTCAACCAAGGTCAGATTTTGAAAGATATGTCACAGCCAATGATGCAGTGTTGAGAAACATGCAAAACCAAGGTCAAAACCTGCAATCCCAAATGGCAAATTTGACTGACATGCTTTCAAAATTTGTTACTGCTAATACAGCTTCCACTTCCGGTTCTGGAACTCTTCCTGGTAACACTGTTACCAACCCAAAGGAAGATCTAAAAGGTATCACTACCCGAAGTGGTGTTACCATCCAAGGACCGAAAGCAGTTAATCATGACATCGAGGTGACAAAGGACAAGATGCCTCCTGCTAATAACGGAAGCACCGAAGACGTCCAACCTCCTGTTGTTCAAGAATTCCATACAATAGTTTCACATGCGGTTTCACATATCTTCTCTAAAAAAGCCACATCCGCCCACCAATATTCGGGATGCAATACAGTAAGAGGATATCTTTGCAGTACCAGATAAGTATGTATCAAGGTTGGACACAACATAAATTATATCGTGAGATTATGAGTCGTAGCAGTTTACATCATCCAAGAGATGATCCCGAAAAGCAGGTGGACTAGCCCGTTAAAGCTATAACCGTAGGACTATGACATGTAGCTTCAGCTGGAGTTTTAAGTTGTAACCATTAGTTGTATTGTTTTTGTCAAGAGAGTATGGAATTTTCAGCTATGTTTCTGCTACAACATTAGTTTCTTTATAAAGTTTCTTTGGGTTACCTTGATGTTGTATACTAGTTTCTTCCTAAAGAAACTTTTATAATAAAAACGCTCTATGCAAAACGTCCCGTAACGAATCACGGGTAACCCAAAACGACGCCCGCTAACCGTTCCGCAGCGGAGCGCGAGCAACCATACTCGTTCTTTGACAATAACAGAGAGGATATAAGCTTATCTTACATAAATCTATAAGTTTTATTCGAATATTGCTACTACCTCCCTAGAGCGGTGATTGTTATAACCCCTGTTTATTGAGATCATCACTTGTTGATTCGATCTCTAAACGAGTGTGTTAGGCGATCCCTTAACTTGGGACTATAGGGCTTTTTCGTTTTTTAGGTCTGAGTTTTGTCTTTTTTCCTTTGATTGCCTCCGTTTCCGTTTCCACCTTTTCTCAATCCCTAGAAATTTATTACCTTAAATTCTATCTTTGGTTTGACGGTTGGTCTTCTTTGCCATAATTAGGGTTTCGTTTCTGGTCGTTTTCTACAAATTCATTTTTTCAATTTTTCATTGTATCATGGGTATCTTTAGAACAAAAGAAGATGATGTGGCTAAGATCTCCACTTCAATATATGTGTCGAATTTTCCTGAGGTGTTCTCCGCCAAAGATTTGTTTCATGCTTGCAAGAAATATGGACACGTTATTGACTCGTTTATTCCATTTAAGAAATCGAAAGACGGGAAAAGATTCGGTTTTGTTCGATTCATTAATGTGTTTAACAACCGATTGGTAAGTAATCTTTGGCACTATTTGGCTTGGTCGATCAAAGTTCACTTGCAATCGTTGCCAGATTTCATAGTACTCCTTTGAAGATTTATAAAGCACGCGAAAGTAAATGGGTATGAGCCCAAAAGAAAGAGGAACGTTAACGTCAAATGGGTCAAGTAAAGCAGTAAATCTTATACCCAGGTGCTGGAAAACACATAATTTCATTTGAAGCATTGGACTGGAATCTGTCGCCTTTCATTGTTTTTGGATGATGATTGTCTTAATTTCAAGAGGATCTTCTAAAGACCTTGTTGAGGTAGGGTTAAAGGAGTTTGCATCTTGTCGAATCTTAGGTAGTCCTACATGATGAAGGTTTTGACGAGATAAAACTTCAATATATGGGAGAAACTATGGGTTTTGTTGGAAATTCTACTTCGTCTAAAAATTAAGGAAATAATTTAGAAAACTAGGGGGGTTGGGATCGTTGGTCTCGGTTTTAATCAAACTTTCTACCGATTTTCGTTCCTGACGTAGAATTTTATGGGTTGAGATTCGAAGGAGTCCCATTTAAACTTTGGTCTAAAATACTTTAAAAAAGATTGCCTAGTAGTGGGAGAGATTCTTGTCACCGAAGATCAGAAGAAGATGGTTTTTATACGGAAAGATTATGCTATATTCTAAACTTGGAAATAATATTTATGAGAATTTAAAGTTATCTTCCGAGGTAAGGTTTTTGTTTACGCGCTATAAGAAATCCCGGATGGGTTCCTGAAGTCGCTGATGATATTTGTGATGATGATGAATCTGAAGAAGGAGTCCTAAAGGAGACACTGCAAATAGACCATGTGCAGTTCAACTTTGATGATGCTGACGATGTGGATAAGTTCCAGAGACTGAACTTGATGACTCTTTAGAAACCAAAACAAGAATCCAGCGGAAGATCCTTTTGGCATCTCTTATCCTAAACAAAATAGATAATGATGCTAAGCATGCCAGTGTCGGTTCATAGTATCAAATCCCACAGGTTATTTTTTACTCCTCATGGGGTTTCCATGCAAGAGATATTGGGAGAAGCGGTAATGATGTTACATCGATCGTATCGTGGAGAAAGAACATAATGAACAGGAAAGGATAAATAATTACAACGGTTCTAAAGATGAGATGTCAGGCTCAGGTGGTTCTGGTATCTTTAAAAAACCAGTGGCTCCGCAATCAGGGGGTCTATCCTTTGTGTGCTGGAGGAACTTGTGAAGGTTGGACAAGCAATGGGATATAATATGAAAGGTTGTGTAAATAATATAAGTGAGATTATTGAATCTCAAGGAGTGTCGGGGGTTAATCGATGAATTGTCTTTCTTTGAACATTCAAGGCCTAGTCCCAAAAGGCAATAGGAGATTGGGTTAAGGAGTTGTGTTTAAAAAATTAAAGTGAATTTTTTGGCTCTTAAGGAAACAAACATGGTGAATATGCAACCTGTGGTGTGTCAAAGTTGTTGGTGGAAATTATACTTTTGATTACGCTCATTAGCGATTCTGGGGGCAATTCGGAGGAATCTTTGCATTTGGGATCCTAATTCTTTCCAAAAAGATAATGTTACTGTTTCGGATTTTTTCATTATAATTCGGGGTACTTGGTTGAAATCTGGTGTTAAGATCTTGATGGTGGCGGTTTATGCTCCTCACGACTTGAGAGACAAAAAGATTTTATGGGATTATTTGGAGTATATTATTAATAGATGGGACGGTGAGGTGCTAATTATGGGCGATTTCAATGAAGTGAGACGGAAAACTGAAAGATTTGGATCGGTTTTTTAATGTTCAAGTGCTGCTATGTTCAACACGTTTATTGCAATATGCGGCCTTTGCGGAGATCACGCTAGGCGGTAGTTCGTTTACATGGGTCACAAAAAATCAGCTACTAAGATGGAGGTAACTTGACAGGTTTTCATTATATCTGAAAATTTATTTAATTCGTATCCGGAATTTTTGTGCTCCTCTTTGATAGATTCTTATCGGATCATCGCCCGATTCCTCTTGTGAATCATTCATGACTACGGGCCGATCCCGTTTAGGTATTTCAACCATTGGACGGAAATTGGATGGTTATTAATAAGTTTGTCATGGACATACATGGAATTCTGCCCACTGTTGACACTAATTGCTATGAGAAGTGATGCAAAAGTTTTAAATTTCTTAAAGGTAAAATTCGTGGAGTGGCCCTTAAAATCTATAAAAGCAAGAATGCGAGGTTGTGGTATTCTTAACGAAGAGCTTAACTGAATAGAATGCTGATATTGATAAGGGCCTAACTTCTGATATCATTATTAATAGAAGGAATGGAGGTTATTAAATCCATTCTTACCTGATAAAATTCAGGTAATGGTTTGGCTTCAAAAGGCTAAGGTTTAAATGGGCGATTTGGGGATGAGAACTCTCGATTATTTTCATGGGGTATTGAATAAAAATGAAGTCAATACTACACATTCGAGGTATTATGGTTGATGTAAGTGGGCAAGTAATCCCGAAAGTATTAAATCTGAATTTTTTCTTCATTTTCGGAAAAGATTTGAAAAAACCTTCTGATCGAATGTCTTATTGTTATGAATTTTCCTAAGACTATTCTATCGATACAAACTGGAATTAGAAAGGTGCGTTGTCTAAAGAGGAAGTAAAGAAGGCGGTGTTGGATTGTGGTCCGACAAATCTCTGGACGCGATGGATGTTCGTTTGGCTTTTATAGAAAATTGTGGACTTGTATGAAATTGATTGTGTTTGCGGCGGTTAATTATTTCTTTACCTTCGGTGGACAATTCCCCAAGGGATGTAATTGCTTGTTTCACTAGCCTTAATCCGAAAGTTCATGATGCTATTATTGGTTAAAGGACTTTAGACCATTAGTCGTATTGGGAGCGCATTTACAAAATCATAGCTAAGGAGCTTGGCCAATGTCTTGTGGGAGTTTTGGGTGTTATTGTTAATGAAGTTCAAATCGCTTTTATTTTGATAGCAAATCTTAGACGGCCCATTCCTTCTTAATGAGGTCATTCATTGGTTGTAAGTCCAAGAAAAGCACTCTTAATCTTCAAGTTGATTTCAGAAAAGCTTTGATTCGGTTCGTTGGGGATTTCTTGATGATTGTTCTAAAAAAGTTCGGTTTTGGCATAATTTAAGTGGCGCGATTGGATCTCAAAAGTGTTTAAGATTTCAGAGGGGTTCCCATCATCATAAAGGGAGTCCTACGGAAAGATTTCATTCTTCAAAGGGCTTAAGCAAGGTGACCCTTTATCTCCGTTCCTTTTTATTTTAATTATGGAGAGCCTACATTTATCATTTCAAAGTGTTGTGGACGTCGGTTTATTTAAAGGAATTCATCTAAGTCCTTTGGTGAATCTTTCTCATATGTTCTATGCGGACGATGCGGTGTTTGTGGGTCAATGGTGTGATGATAATATCTAATTACTCCTTGTTCATGTTTTGGATTGCTTCTTTCGAGCTTCGGGTGATTACGTAATCACTATGTTAAAAGCAGATTATGGGGGTTAATGTTGGAGATGATAAGATCAAAGTAGCGGCTTCAAAACTCGGTTGTCTAATTCTTAATACGCCGTTTACTTACTTAGGTACAAAAGTGGGAGGCAACATGTCCCGTGTACAAGCTTGGACGGAAATTATTGATAAGGTGAAATCTCGCTTATCCAATTGGAAATTAAAGTCCCTTTCAATTGGAGGTAGGCTTACTTTACTTAAATCGGTCTTAGGTTCGATACCGATATTTCACATGTCTATCTTTAAAGTCCCTTTAACGGTGCTTCGTTCGCTTGAATCTATCCGATGCCAGTTTTTTAATGGACATGAGCTCAAAAGTAACAAATCTTCTTGGGTTAAATGGAATAGTGTGTTGGCGGCCAAAGAAAAGGTGTCTTGAGTTTCAAGCCTCTTTCGCTCTTACAGAGCCTTATTGAGAAATGGTCTTGGAGATTTTATTTGCCTGAAGATCTTTCTGGTAGAGTAATTAAGGCTATTTACGGAGTTGATGGTGAGGTAAATAAAGTCTCTAAATATGCTAGCAGGTCTTGCTGGAGAGATATTATTAATGAAGTCAGGAAGTTGAAAGATCAAGGTATTAACATGCGTGATTTTATGTATATTAAAGTGGGCAATGGCGAAACTACGAAATTCTGGGACGATATTTGGATTGGCAGCAAGCCTTTGAAGCTCTTATTTCCCCGTATTTATGCTCTTGATAATATTAAATTGGGTCAATCTGTATGAAGCTTAATGAGCCCAGCCTTGATAATAACTTCCGTCGCAGCATTAGAGGAGGAATCGAGCAGTCTCAGTTCAAGAAGCTTACGGACTTGCTCATTCCGATCGTGCTTAATCCGTGTCCTGATAGATGGTTCTGGTCTTTAGAGGGATCGGGGGAGTTTTCTGTCGCTTCTATTCGCGGGATCTTAATTGTATGCTCAACGTCTCTTGACGGTTGATTTAAAAACTCTTTGGATTAAAAGTGTCCGATTAAGCGTGAATATTCTAGCTCCTGGGAAAGTCAAATTGGAAGCGCTTCCTACGAGATTCAATATTTCGCGTAGAGGTATTGAGATCGATTCTATCCTTTGTCCTATTTGTGATAGGGGGGTTGAATCTACGAGACATATATTTTTTAGTTGTTGTTTAGTCAGACAAATTGCGCGCAAAATTTGTTCTTGGTGGGATATCGAATATTCGGACGTTAACTCCTTCACTGAATGGATCAACTGGATGGCCTCTTTACGTTCATCAGTCTAAGTTAAGATGATGATCCAAGGTGTCTTTTTTGTGGTTTGGTCGGCTTTGTGTGGTTTATCGAACTAAATCTTATATTCGAGGAGAAGAAAACTTCAAAGGCGATTATTTTTGATGATGTTTTTCCTTTCTTTTTATTGGTGTAAGTCTAGATGTAAAGCATCGTTCAGTTGGATAGATTTGGCTTAAAAACCCTCTTTGATTTCTCTGAAATTCTAGCTTCTTGTAGGTTTTATAAAATCCGCTGTTCAAAAAAAAAAAAAATTAGTTCAGTGTGGGTATGACTTATGAGTGTATGTCAAATTTTATTAAATCACCTGGTAAACAACTAATTGGAGGGATCATTAGATGTTGATTGATGATATAATGCGACTTGTGAATTTGTTAAAGAATGTTCAGACAAAAATTATTGTTGCATACTAAGAAAAAAGTACATTAATGGCTTTTTCGTGCAGCTTGCAACGGAAGTCTCGCGAGTGAAGCTGTTGGAATTTAACAATCAAGTTAACCATTACTCAATCGACCGTGCGCAGCGGAAGATATAGTCTTAGTTACAAAATTAACATACTAGGTAAATCACAATTTAAAGCATGTAATATTAATTAGGAACATACCTCGTCGTCACCAGCAAAACAAGAAACCAAGAATGAGAAAACGAGTGACTAATGGCCACCTCTATGAGTTGCTCACACAAAAACAGTAAAACAAGCAACCCGGATGCTAGTCCAAACTCCACGTATGACACAATACAACTAGTGTATACCAATCACCCCTGAATAAAAGCCCTAATACCTCTCTTGTATATAGCACCAAAAATCAGAAGATGAAAACAAGGGCTACACCTAATTCGGTACAAACCGATATAGATCAGTTTCAACCAAAACCAAATAAAACAAACCCTAATCACTTCCAACTGTTGTCACTCTAGGAGACATGTAAACCAATCAATAAAACCTTCCTGGATCAGATGTGGGATCGAATCACACAAGGAGAAAACCCTTTAAGGGTTTACCGAAATAGAGCTCCTCCCATTCGTTGACCTTTATTCTGGGGATGTTATTTCTCAAAATGTCCTCACTCCGCATCCCATCACCGTTTGTTATAGTTATTGTTGTTATGTATTCTTATACTTTTATTTATGATTCAAGACTCCATATGTTTGTGCTATGATTTTCAAATGATTAAAATGAATAACTATTTTAATAAAGATTTTTGATGATTTCTGATATATATTTGTTCTTGATTAAGATTATGTGAGATTTGTGAGTTACAACAAAGATGGCGATGAGGTTAGGCTAGTATTCTAGTGGTTTTGGTTGATTGGTTTTGGCGTAAAAGAATTTTGGATAGTCTGGGAAAATATGGCGGCGTTATGGTCAGGTTTATGGTCAAGTCCATGGGTGATTTATAAAAATATAGTTGTTGGTCCGAGTTTTAAATGAGGGTAAAACAGAGGTTTAAAAATGTTTCGAAAGGTTTATTGTTGATATAAATAATGTCTAAAAACGTTATTAATATTTTTCGATCTCTCTACGTTTTGATAATCACAAAATGTAAAAACGATTAATGAAAAATTACCCGTACACAAGTAATTAGTAGTAAATTTTCATTTCGAAAATTTAATCACTTAAAGGTATGAATAAACATATGCTTAATGCATTTTATGATCAAAGGAATTTTTATTCAACCTCATATTTTTTATAAAAATGTCACAAACATTTTTATATCTTTTACAAAAATATTTTTTGATTTAAAAGAAATGTTTTATTCAAATAAATATTTTGAATTCAAATTTTCTACTCAAAAACGGTTAGAAATGTTTCAGAAAACACCTCCCCCAGAAAAGACAAAAAAGGAGCGTCTGAGCTGGGCGCCCCCCTTAATTATTAAGGGGACCGGCCCCTATTTAAGGGGACCGCCCAGACAAAAAGCCAGCTCAGCTGGCCTATAAATACTAGACTATTCCCCACTATTTTTCTCACCTTTTGCACACACTTTCTTTCTGTTCTAAATCAGTTTATACTTTCCTTTCTTTCCTTTGATCATTTAATCATAAAGCCTTGTTTTTAAGTGATCCAAGCTTAATTCCTTAAGTGCAAGAGAAGAATACTTCTTATCATCAAATCAAAAAGTGTTATAGTATAGTTGGTATAGTTGTGTAGTTGTGTTATATCTTGTAAATCATTTGTGTATATTGTGAAGGTGTGTATCGTAGTTGTGTATACTAAGTAGATTGTGGTGATCATTGTAAGTATAGATAGATCGGGTTGATCTTAGTAGGTAGTGTTTGATTGATATGATCAAGGTAGTGTTTAGTTAAAGTGAAGTTGTGAAGAAAAGTATAGAAAGGTTGTGAAGGGTAGAGAAGTTGTGAAGTAAAGAATAGTCGTGTAGTGAAGAAGAAGTCGTGTGGTGAAGCCAAGTAGTGAATTGTCGTGTAGTGGTGTGATTAGTCGTGATAGATTGGTTCTAGCTAGGATTAGAACTCGACATTTTGCTTAGTGTCGAAAATTGGTGTAAGCTAAGTTGTGTACGATTTTCTCCGCCTAAAGGGAGCTTGTTGACGTAGTGAAGAAAACTCTCGAGTTTGGTGCTCGGGGAGTGGAGTAGGGCGAAGAGGTGCTTCGTTACCGAACCACTATAAATCCTCATGTTGTGGTTTGATCTTTCCATCTCTTATCTCTTATCTTGCATATTAATTTTATATCTTATCATTACTTACTTGATTAGTTAAATTGTTCATATTGTGAGTAGCAAAAATGCTTTGCTTGGCACTCTTCCATCCAACAACACCTCCATTTAAAATGAACACATATCTAGTCTGAGACTTGAGGTCATCAGCATCCGTCAGATATCCAGCATCAGTGTAGCAAGAAACCCTAAGCTCTCATTTTATGTCACCTCCATAAACTAGAAACATGTCCTTAGTTTTCCTGAGATACTTCAGAATGTTCTTAACAGTAGTCCATTGAAGATCACCTGGATTCTGTTGAAATTAGCTTGTTATGTTCTGAGCGAACGCAACATCAGGGCGAGTACATCTCACAACATACATAATAGAACCCACATCCGAGGTATATGGAACATTTTGACATGCGCTTCAATTCAGTAGGTGTTGTAGCACCTTGTGATTTACTCAATCTAAGCTTCACGTTTGGAATTCTCCATGTGATATCGCTTTAAGATTTTTTCGATATAAGCACTTTGATACAAACCAATTAACCGCCGTGATCTATCTTTGTAGATCTTGATTCCAAGAATATATGTAGCTTTACCTAAATCTTATATAGCAAACACCTTCCAAGGTAGGATTTTACATCTTGTAACATTGGAATATTGTTCCCCTTGATTAATATGTCATCGACATACAAGATTAGGAAAGTGACATTACTCCCACTAGCTTTTAGATATACAGCATCTCACAGGATTTTGAGTGAAACCAATTTCTTTATTCATCATTAAAATTCTTATTACATGCCTGAGCTTGCTAAGCCAATTAATATATTTAGCTTGCATACACGGTTTGGATATTTTAGATTGACAAAACCTTCAGGTTGCTCCATGTAAACCTCTTTAGAGAGATATCTATTGAGGAAGGCAGTTTTGACATCCATTTTCCAAATCTCATAGTCATAAAATGCGGCTATGGCTATAAGAATCCTAATAGCTCTAATGTCTGCAACAGGAGAGAAAGTTTTCTCATAATCAATCCCTGGGGTTTGAGTATAGCCATTCGCCACAAGACGAGCTTTATAGGTATGTATAGCTCCATCCATGCCGCTCTTCTTCTTGACGAGCCACTTGCTATCAACGGTTTTGCCGTCAGGATGAAGTTCAACTAAGTCCCAAACTTCGTTGTCTTTTATGGTTGAATTTCTACTTTTATAGCATTCACCCATTTATCAGACTCAGTGTCTAACAATGCAGCTTTATAGTTAGCGGGTTCACCAAGATCCCCTAACTTATGCTCCTCAGCATTGATGTATAAGCACATACGATCTGGGCATGTCGTGTCCTTGTGGACCTACGAATTAGAATGATATCACTTTGAGGTTCTTCTATTTCTAGGTCATTGTTAGGTCTTGTTTATCTTGAATCATACATATTGTTCATGAAAGCTTAGAGAGAATAGTAGAGGAGGGCAAGTATTCAAAATTTAAATGTTATTAAAATGGAGGGAAAGGGAAAATGTTTATTACAAGGCATCACCCTCTAATGATGATTAGAGGGGGTATTTATAGGAAAAGGAAGGAGCCTTCCCCCTTTTATTGTTCTAATGTTTCACTTCTACTCCCTATTCTTTGGTAATTATGCTATTTCTTACTTTTAGCATAATATACCTTATTACAAGCTACTTTATTCTAAACAAAATAAAGACTATTAACTAAATATAACTAAATCACATAATCGACACTTTTTATGAACCTAACAATCTCCCCCTAAGGGTCGATTATTCTGGGCATTCCCTTCGTGGTCCAAGTGGTCTTCCATTCACATACATCTCCCATCTTCTCATCTGGTTATGATACTTCAATCTTACTTCAATCTCTTCTTCAAACAACTTTAGATACTCAACCTCATCATTCGTAAGTTCTCTTTGTACATAACCATACTTAACATCATTATTGTAAATCTTTAATCCTTCTAATACTCTGTTTAGCATTACATCACAAAACTTATGAATCTCTGAATGTCTCATCATCATTTTCTCTTTCTTGCTATTCTTGTATATGATTCTATGCACGGGCTCATAAATGATGGAGAACATTTTGTGCTTTTCAACTCCTGGGAAAGATATTGTTGGTGCAGTGAGATTAACTTTCTGTTGATAACTTTTAATTCCAAGTTGAAAATCATGCACTCTATCCCATATCACTGAACTTCTGATGAATACTGATAAAGACCATAGCAACCCTGTTTCAGCATAGTCAGGAACCTTGCCATTCATAATCAAAAAATACATGTCCTCAATATCATTCTTATTGAGATCTTGTAACCAGGCTCGGTAATTGACACAATGCACTCATTAGCTCTTCTTGCAACTATCTCAGTGATAAACTTGTGTTCATGACCTAATTCCCAGTACGTCTTGATGACTTGAATGATCTTTGAATTTAAATAAACCTCTTCCTTTGGTTTTCCAGGCTCTTTCTATTTCTTTATGTAGAAGATCTTCGCATGAGGATTCTTCCAATGTTCAACACCATATCGAGCATAAGGATTAATTTTCTTAACACACTTATTTACCCATCTGGAAGTTCGTTCTTCAATATCATAATCATTGAAGATAATTGCAGGAAACTTATGAAGTGACAATACTATCTTCTCGGGTCCTGAACTTCCTTTCTTCATATACAAAAGATCTTGATTTATTAGAGATAGTGCTGGAGCTTCAGGATCTCTTTGACAGCTTTGAACTAGAGGTGTGGTCTTTTATGGATGTGGAGAGACAATAATTTCCTTTCTACTTTCCCAAACAATGTTACTTTTCAAGAAATTTTTCATCTGATCAATATGATATTGATGCTCATCTCTTGAAGTACATCTTTGTCTCAACATCTCGTCAGCCATTTTCTTTAACTTTGCTTCATCAATAGTCAGTGATACTTCTTGCATAATATCTTGTGACACTTGCTTCGTCGGTATTTCATCATCATTTAAAGCATAAGAATCAGTCCAAAAATCATAATCATCTACTTGCTCTTGATTACCTGAAGTTGATGGACCTCGTTCCTCTTCATTGACTTGTCCAGACGATGATTCTCCAGACACATATGCTTCACACTCAGATGTCTTCTGACTTAGCACTATTCTCCCCCTCAGGATGAGCATTATCATGAGGATCGTCCTGATCTCTTGGGCAAACGGAAGAAGTTCTACATGTAGTTTGTCGTACCTGAAGTATTTCAAACTTCATCTGGAGTGCCAACCATATCGCTATGTCTTGTTGATGTAGTTGAGGATCCACTTTCATAGAGAGATACAATTGATATTGTTGTTCGGGAACATATGTTGTTTGTGATTGAACTGGATGAACATAGAGGATGTGACCAGACATATAACTTCTTACTGACGTATCAACTTAAGAAGGAATGTGATTGTCAATTGATTTCTGAATTTGTGAGGAAATTTCAGCCTGTATATTCGCACGCTCTTGTGAAATTACTTTAGCAATCATTCGTTCCATCTCCTCTTTAGTCTTTTGTCTTTCCAAAATCAGCCCTTCCGCAACATACACTGGAACTTGATCTCGAACCTGCTCAGGAACTTGCTTTCTAACATGCTCCTTAATATGCGTATCTACCATAATGAAATCCACAATTTAATGGTCACTAAGTCACTCACTCCTTATTCTGTTCATTGCAGAAAACGGCCGAAACCGGACATGACCTAGACCACTTAAACAATTGAGACTTGGATTTTCTGATTCAGGTTATAAAAACTTTTCCACTTTTACTTTTTGACATGAATCCTAATCAATGAAGACAAACACATCTAATTTAATAACTGAATGGTCACTAAGTCACTCACTCCTCATTCTGTTCATTGCAGAAAACGGTCGAAATCGGACACGACTTAGACCACTTAAACAATTATGAATAGACATATGTGATCCATATATTAGAATTCATTAAAAAAAACTTGTTTCCTGATGAACAATTATCGGTTGTTTCAAAAACACATGAGAAATTGATCGTTTTGTTCCACAGACAGTCGAGCATGAATCATCAAAAGCATTACTTATCCACAAAACTCATTGTTCCTGATTTTGACTTTTTGACTTTACTGAATTTGACATTTTGATTTTTACTGAGTTTGACATTTTGAATTTTACTGAGTTTAGACGTTTGACTTTTACTGAATTTGGACAAAAGAGATAAAAATAAACACCCTTTGTCTGTTAGAAACACCAAAACTCAAGTCTTTTAATACCAAAAATAATCCCATCAAATCAAACTCGATAATCATCAAACTCGATATACCTCAATCTTTTCTGAGTTTTAATTTTTACATCGAATTAATATGTCTGAACGTTTTCTCAGTTATGGTTTAGTTAACTTCACACAAGCATCCATTGTTATCGTCTTTGATCATAACTTTTAACACAAATTCAGTAAATTCACAAACTCGGTAATATATGAATGTTACCGAGTTTAAACTCGATAAGTCAAAACATGTTAGATCTGATTCAAAACGCTTAACAACTTACGTTTGAGATAAAAAAGAAGTAATGATATCTGTAATGAGCTTTGAAAACCGTTCTTAATTTTCCTTCTCAAACTCGGTAATGGTCTCGATGAATAAAAATTGAAAAAGAAAATGTTTGTTCCCTTTTATAGTAACCGAATATCACTTTTGAAATATGTCACTTTCAGCCCCTGTAGTTTCTTTTTCAAATTTAACTTATTTACGTCCCGAATTTTGTTTTCTA
>BQNB010131449.1:0-18780 GCA_026074375.1 Tanacetum coccineum
TTGAAGTACAAGTACATGAAAAACTTTTAAACTGAAAACTTAAACTTAAAACACTAAAAACTACTTTAAAAATTACACTTAAAAAACTCTCCATGCCTTAATGGCTTACAATGCTTAAATAGGAAAAATTCGACTAGGGTTCCTTCTTCTCTTTGTCTTCTTGCAGTTGTGCTTTCTTGTAGACACAAAAACACCTTGTGTTTGTTGTGTGAGTGTAATCCAAGACAAATCCTAGCCCTTAATTATTACTTGTGCTTCTTTTGGATCATCTAAACCGTCGAAATAAGCTTGGGGAGTTGTGGGATTGCCAACTTGGCAATCTTACAGCTGGGAAAGCTTAGTGGAGGGGGAGGGAAAGGTTTATCCATGGTGGAATTGGGGTTATGGGATAAAAGGGAGGAAGATGACCCGTGAGTTGTGTTAGGGGGAAAAAGGGGCTGGAAAATTTGTTTTGAGTTTAACAGGAAGAGGTTTTGGGATTTGCCACTTTTGGTCCCTCATGGTTATAAGGTACTTTGCATGTTTCGTCTGGTTTTTCGTCCTTGGTTTAAAAATTTGGGGTTTTTTGTTGGGACTTTGGCAAGTGTGTTTTAAAAGGTTCCCTGGAAAAGGGTATATGTTGTGTCTTTTTTTGCACCCTCACAACGGGTTCCTTTGTTGGTGTTTAAGTTCTTGCCATGGGGCTGGAAAAAATTGGACCCTTGGGGTATCGTCTTTTGGCAAATAAGGCAGTCTTTTCACTCTTTCTTTTTTCTTTTCTTTCTTTTTTTCTTTTCTTGAAAAAATAAAAGGATTAGGGACCTTAGCCCAAAAAAGTTTTAGTTTCCCTAAAAAACTTGTTTTTTTTTCTTGAATTTTTTGGCTTCGGGGTTTGTCTTGGGTTTTTTGGGACTTTGGGGCGTTGGGAATTTTTTTACCACCTTGGGGTGGGGGACTTTAACTTTGTTGCTTTTTCCTGCTTTTCCATTCCCGGAGGTTGGTTTTAGTTCGTTTTGGCTTCGTTTTTATTTTTCCTTTTTCTTTAAAATATTTGTACCCTGTGTCTACAATACGAAATTAAAAAGGCAAAAAAAAAAAAACAACGCCATATTTATTTGGCATTTTTTAAGTGCCGCCTTTTTGGGTTTACTATTAGCTCGTTTTTTAAAGGTAAAAAAAGGGTATGTGTTAAATTAAAAAATAACCACACAATACCCAAGGGGCAACAAAATCTTTTAGTTAAGGGGCTTCTGGGGGGGGTCTATGAGCTTAGTGCAATAATCAAAAAACATTTTGGGGGGGGACTAACTTGATATGTGTTTATGTCAGGAGGTCTAACTTATTTACTTTTCGATTATTGGTGGTGCCACCCTAAACGATAATTTTTAACTTACGCGATTTAACTATTAAAAATAAAAGTAAATGCGTACGAGAAAGAAAAATAAATAATTAGTAAAATAAATGACGTCGAAAAAGACCTGAAAATACGGAATGTTACAGTTTTGTGTTGACTTTTAGCATGTAATTTCAGGTCCTAGAGTATGAAGATTGGACGGGTGCCGTGGCGGATATCAATGAAGACGGATTCTGTGTTTTATCTAAAGTTTATTGCAACTTTTATTATCTTTAAAAACTTAAGTCATCTTTTGGTATTATGAAGCTTTGTTTAATTAAGAAGGTTTATGACTTTTAAAACTTATGGGACCTAATGTATGAACTCTGATATTTTGCTATGGTATCGAATGAAATCTTGTCTTAAACGTCCATTTATGGTCGTTTCCTATATCTTGATTGTTGTACTTTGACGTAGCACCCCAATGTTACCATTTCGCTACTACCTGATTTTGGGGGTGTTACAATCGACATCTTCTTGGCCTGAAATACATCGCCGGATCACTTGATCCGCACATGTTTTGAATAGAAAAGGGTCGTCCCAAAAATAGTATTTGACATCTTTGAAAATTTTGATTTTCTGCTGAGTTGACATTCCTTTGACAATGAAATTCCCCGCCTGGTAATTTGCATAATCAGCAAACCACGGGGTACTTGGGTCACCACGAGAAGTCACCATATTAAGTGTCTCGAGAGGAAAATTTTCATTTATTTCCTTTGGATCGAGAACATTTTCATACGGGTTTTCTAATTGGGAAAGATGATCGGTCGCGTAGTTCTCGGCTCCCTTTGTATCATTTACTTTAAAATCGAATTCTTGAAGGGGAGAACCCATCGTAGCAATCTTGCCTTGGCATCTTTTTTAGCAAATAGGTACTTAAGGGCGGAATGATCCGTATACACTATGCTTTTATTCATGATGAGGTATGACCGAAATTTTTCGAATGCGTACACCACAGCTAACATTTCCTTTTCCGTTGTGGTGTATTTCGATTCCGCCTCGATCATTGTTTTGCTTGCATAATGTATAGGCCTAAAGTGTTTCTCAATTCGTTTCCCTAGAACCGCACCTATGGCATAGTCGCTCGCATCGCACATAAGCTCAAAGGGATGGTCCCAGTTAGGAGCAATCAAAATTGGAGCTTCGATTAATTTCTTCTTTAAGTTTTGAAAAGCTTGAATGCATTCCTCTGAGAAAATAAAAGGAGTGTTTTTCTCAAGGAGATGTGTCATAGGTCGAGAAATCTTTGAAAAATCCTTGATAAATCTACGGTAAAAACCTGCATGTCCGAGAAAACTCCTAATACCTTTGACGGTAGTTGGGTGAGGTAACTTAGCAATGACATCTATTTTGGCTTTGTCGACTTCTATTCCTTTCTTTGAAATTTTGTGTCCAAGTACGATGCCTTCTTTCACCATAAAATGGCTTTTTCCCAATTTAGAGCCAAATTAGTGTCTTCACACCGTTTAAGCATCTTTTCTAAATTGGAAAGGCATTTTGAGAATGAATTTCCGAAAACTAAAAAGTCATCCATGAAAACTTCCATTGTCTTTTCAATCATATCATGGAATATGGCCATCATACACCTCTGGAACGTGCCTGGTGCATTGCATAAACCAAAAGGCATGCGGCGATAAGCAAACGTTCCGTATGGGCAGGTGAATGTGGTCTTTTCCTGATCTTTCGGATCGATTGGTATTTGAAAATAACCTGAGAAACCATCAAGGAAACAATAGTATTCATTTCCTGCGAGTCTCTCAAGCATTTGATCCATAAACGGCAAAGGGAAGTGGTCTTTCCGGGTAGCTTCGTTCAACTTACGATAATCAATACAAACTCTCCATCCCGTTACAAGTCTAGTTGGTACTAACTCATTTTCATCATTGGTCACTACGGTCATCCCTCCTTTCTTTTTGGCACACAGTGCACTTGGGCAACCCAAGGACATCCGAGATTGGGAAATCAATCCAGCTCAAGAAGTTTCCAACCTCTTTCTTAATGACAATCATGGATCTTTGGATTAAACCCTTCTCTCATGTGGACCGCTTGTTCATAATCCCTCTTCCATTAGAATATTAATTAGAACAAAATTCTGGGTTAAATACCCTTAAGTCAGACTTTAGAACCTTTATGAGAGCGGTCTTTTCATCGACACTCAAATCTTTGGCAATTATGACTGGCAACTTGTTGTTGTCTTCCAAAAATGCATATTCGAGATGAGGCGGTAAGTCCTTAAGTTCAACCTCAGGAGGTTCATCAATTGAAGATTTGGCAGTTTTGGCTTCACAAATTTTTCAGTTCTTTTTTATTTCTAGCTAAATACTTTTCTGGTTTAGGAAGGTGGGAAGGAATCACTGTTAAGGATTGCGATCGAGAATAAGAATGTCCCCCTCTGGGTCATAATAAGATTCATTCAACTTCTGGTGAATTTGATCAACACCTAGAGCAATAGAAAAGCCATCAGCTTCTACTAAACAGTAAAAATCCTATCCCCGAAAGGAGTGAGAGTCGGAGAAGAATTTGAAACTATCGGGTCATATCCGAGAGTAGGATTGCCACTGGCGATCACGTCTGAAAATCCTAGAACTTCCTGAGAATACTCCTCACAAGCTAATTCAACAACTTCGATTCGATTCTCCGTCATATCATTATAATTAACCGAGTATCTTGAAGTTTGATCAAGATTATAAGTAATGGCCTCATTTCCTACTCGAAGGGTTAATTCACCTTTGTACACGTCTATAAAAGCACGAATGGTCTTAAGAAAACACCTCCCGAGAATTAGAGGTACTCGAGGGTCTGGTTCAAAATCTATGACCACGAAGTCGGCTGGAAACTATAATACACCAACTTTAACGTTGACATCTTTAGCAATACCGATTGGTCGTGAAATTGAACGGTCCGCTAATTCTAGTGTCTTGCACGTTGGAGTCAGGTTTGGAAGGTTAAGCTTTTTCCACACGGAAAATGGCATGAGATTTATGCTAGCGCCAAGATCGGCCAAGGCTAAGCACTCATCCATTCCGGGAAATTTACATGGAATAAGGAATACTCCGCCGCTGGGGTCACCAAGTTTTTCGGGTAACTTGTTAAGTATGACCGCCGAGCAATGTTCGTTCAAAGGGGTCCTAGCCATCTCACTAAGCTTTTCTTTATTTCCAATTAAGGCTTTAAGAGTTGAAGCAAACTTGGGCATTAAAGTCAAAGCATCCATGAAACTAATTTCGAAACTCATATATTTGAAGATTTCATAGAATTTCTCTTTTTGTTCATTAGCATTCTTACGGTGCCTCTCATCATTTCGCCTCGAAGGATAAGGAATTGACGGTTTTGGGTTAGGCATTGGTGCACTAACTGGAGCATTAACTGGCTCAGAAACTAGATTTTGGTTTTCAACTGGGACAACCGAAGGTTGGACGTCTTCGGTAATTCTGTTATTAGTAGGAAAAATCGTGTCCTTTGTCACCTCGGTTCTACGTTCCACTACTCTAGGAGAAGTAGTAGGAATCGTAGGTCCTTGATAAGCAATACCACTTCTGGTAGTAATACCCTTCAAGTCTTCCTTCGGGTTAGTAACGGTGTTACTTGGAAGAGAACCTGAATTCGAAGACGAAGCGGTATTGGAATTTACGAACTTAGAAAGCATTTCCGTTAAATTTGTCATCTGGTTTTGTAAACCTTGGCCTTGATTTTGCATATTTCTCAATACAGCATCATTAGCCTTGACATAATTCTCAAAATCGGTCTTTGAAACACTTGCAATTTGCTGGAGCAGGAGCTTTGATACGGTTGAGCTTGGTAACACTGGTGGTTGACTAGTCGAGATAGATAACACTTGTCCCTTTGGTAGAAGTTATTTACCAACGGTTTTTGATTGAAATTGGTTCCTCGATTTTGGTTGAAATTATTTCCTTGATTCTGATTGAAACGGTTTTGATTGTTTTGAATCGGAGAGGAAAAGCAGGAGGTCGGATTTGATTCGAAACCATCGGAGGTCGTAGGAATTGGTATTTCCTTTGATTAAAATTGGGTGCAACACTTGAGAAACGTACTCTTTAAATGTTGTCTCGATAAACGTGCATGTGGCTGGAGCAATTTTATAGAATTGAGCAACCTTCCACAAGTACACAACTCTGCTTCGACCGCTTTTAAACGGTGCGGGAGCTTTGGGCTTTTTGTTTGTCAAAAGCATAGTCCTTCATCATATTCTTAAGTTTCAGAACTTTCGGTGTAAAGCAGCAACATCTGGTAAATTTCGGGAGTAGATTAATTTCAAACTCACTTTAGCAACGACTTGCCTTGTTTAGTGAATTACGAAACTTTGGATTTACTCTTTGATAAATTCACAAGCAATCACAGAGGCATCTTATCCAAAAAATTTCCACCCCGCAACAAATTTCAACGAATCTTGATCATGAAATCGCATCAAAGCATTGTAAAACGTATCTAATTGATGTAATCAGAAAATCCTGATGTGGGCATGCTCGAAAGAAGGTCATTAAATCGATCGCCAAGCCTCAAAAAACGAATCGTCAAATCTTTGTGTTGAAATCTCGTGATTTCCGTTACGAAGATTGTCGATTTTTAGAAGGAGAAAGAATTGATTAATGAATTTTGACACAAGATCATCCCATGTCAAAAATTGGATCAGGAGTTTCTTTTTCTAGCCAAAATCGGCTGAAACCTTTCAAGAGAAAATGAAAAAGCAAAAGCTTAAGTGACGTGCTCGGAATGTCCGGGAATCTCATTGTTGAGGTAATCTTATTGAAATAACGGATGTGAGCATGTGGATCCTCTTTATCATGTCCGAAAAACTGTTTGTTTTGAACAAGATTGATCAAACCATGCTTTAACTCAAAATTAGCATTGATTTCGGGAATTACAATTGCATCCTCGTACCCCTCGGTGGGTGCTTGGAGCAATTGTGCCATAGTCCGGTTATCAGCCATCGAAACTAGGGAAGGATTAACAAAAGGTTCTTCTAAATGAAATGGTTGAACAACAGCCGGTTGGGCTTGTTGTTGACGGTTACGGTTGCGGGTTTGAGAACGAGTGCGCATGCACAAAGTAGAAAAAGAAAATTTAAACTATTTTTTTTATTTTTTTATTTTTATTTATTTTTATTTTTTATTATTTTTTTAAACAAACTATTTTAACGGATAACGAGATAGACAACTTAAACCAAATAATCAAATTTACTTCACGGTAGCTCTTATAAATTTTACTTTTTAAGGTAAGCCGTATTTCGTAAATGACACAAATGGTAAGTTTTTAAATCTTTGATTCGAGTTGGGAACTTACTAATGGATAATACCTCAATTGAAGGTATTATTTGTTGGTGTTCTTTTACCAACTTTGTTTATTTTATTTTTTATGGACAATTTTTTATATTTTTGATTTTTTTTTTTATATGATAATTATACTAAAGAAAAGAAAAATATTTTTTTTACTTTTTTGTATTTTATTATTTTTTTTAGCAAAACAAAACTTTCAAAAACGAAAGGGTCTTCAAATCACGATCAACAAACTTCAAACGAGAGAATCTTAATCACAAGTCCCCGGCAACGGCGCCAAAAATTGATTCGTCAGAATCTATATATACGTAATAATAAAATATATAATATGATGGAAAATTACCAATTTAATTTAAAACCTTGAGACGAAGGGAAATGAAAAATCTCATACGAATATATATAATATAATACGTATATAAACCGGGAAGTATGATTCCCGGGTCGTTATCCCCCAACGACTTGTGAAATTGAAACCATGTTAGATGTTCGGACAATGATTTGAATTGGAAACAAAGGTTGGTTTGATTATCTATTTTTAAAAATTAAAATAAACAAATTATAACAATTAAACGAGGACAAATAACAGGAAACCAAATTTTAGCTTAAAACGCAAAACGGGACCCCTAAACGGAGGTCAAAAACCCTAAATTTCTAAAAATAAACCTAACTTAAAATTTTCTTTTTAAATTGACTCTATTTGACTAAAAAGTAAGTTTAAAGAAAACTAGAACAAAAACGGATTTGAAATGAGCGTTAAAACACGAAAAATGAAAACGGGGACAAATCTCGTTCTTTAAAAAGCGAATTTTTGCAAATTAGACCCTATGTAAGCAAAACTAATTTTCCTATGAACTTTATGAAAAAAGAAAATTTTCTAAAAAAAGATTTATATTTTTTTGATTATTTTTCTATTTTCTATGATTTTTTAAAGTTTTTAATGAAAATAAATGTTTAAAAATACTAAACGAACTATAAAAATTCTAGAAAAATAACAGAAAATAGCTTATACTAATTAAAACCTAGGAAAAATAAGCTTGAGATCACAACTAATTGAATAAGCTACAAAATAAGCTATAACAGCTTAATAAGCTAATAAGGCTAAAATGAGTATAAAGAATAAATGTTGCAAGAGTCTAATGAAAAAGACCCAAGGGCGCAGTGGTAGTGTGTGTGTTATAAAGGTTGAGAGTGTTGAGGTCGGGGGGTTCGAGTCTTGCTCACCCCCGACTTCCACTTTCCTTTTTTTTTCAAAAACTTATAAAAGCAAAGTTGTTAACAAGCTAAAAATAAGCATTTTTAATAAAAGCAATTTTTATTAAAAAGCCCTAAATAAGCTAATAGAACAGCTTAAACTTGACAGAAACTCAAACTAAGCTTTTTGATTTTTTTTTTCACTAAACAAATGAAGCTAAATCACAATAAGCTATCCTAATGAAAAGCTAAGCAACTAACAAGCTAATTTTAACCTAATGAGCTTATTATGACAGAAATGAGCACAAAAACACAAGCCATAAGCTGAAAAAGCACAATAAGTACTTATGCACACCCTACAACCAAACAGACCTTAAGCTCACTTTTGAGCTTAATTTTGAGTAATCAAATAAGTACTTCAAAAGCTGAAACTACTTAATCTGAAACCTTGACCAAAATTCTACTTGAAAACACTTTTTGAAAAGATTTTGGAAAATTAGAGCTTATGGAAAAAGCTTAACAAAACAGACAGTTTACTTAGCTCTTGCTGAGTTTTGGAAAATGAAAAGAAAACAGCTGATTTTTAAAAACTAAAACATATAACAAATTAAGCTATATTTTAAAAACTAAGTTGAGACAAAAAGAAATGATCATATAAGCTACTAATATTCTAAAAATCTAAAGCTATCAACTACTTTAACTAATTGAAATTTGAACTTGAAAATGAGCTTTTTACGTTTTAACTGCTGATGCAGTTGGCACATTCATGACCAAACTTTAACTAGAACAAGTGCAGGCCTAAGAACTTGATGTTACACTTATTAACAACACAAACTAAGAGTAGTTAAAGCAATTATAAAGACTAGGAGCTGATTAAGCTAAAAATTGCTACACTACTAATTCTAACCTTAAACAATTTAAGCAAACTAAACCTAACCAATGAAAACTTTATATAAACGAGACTTAGCTTATAAAATCAAACTCAATCTAACATAAATTTAATGAAGCTTGAAAATCAACCCCAAAAGACCAAATGACCTCAAACGTACTAACTCTCAGTTAGTAACTGTTGAGGCCAACACCCCCTTTATATCTTTTTAAAATTCATTTAAGCTTGGTCAAATGTTAAAATCTAAGTGATTAAACTTTATCACCAATATTGAACAACTTAGATCTACTAAGTATGAACTTGTTTTTAAACACTCAAATAAAACCAACAACAAAGGATCTATACTGATCCTACACATAATTGGAACTATGACAGATTTAATAGGTTAAAACAATAGAAAATGAGATCTAAATAACTAAAGTAAAAAACATATTATCAAACATCATCATTAAGCACAAAGAGACATTTTTTTAAGTGTTAAGCTAAAATAAGCAAGAAATAAGCTAAATTAAGCAATTAATAAGCTGGAAACTAGAGACAAAAATGTAAAGAGAAAACTTACATAAACCTTAGCTAAACAAAGGTTCAATTTGCTCAAAGAGCTTATCAACAGCTCTAGCTTATCTTTTGGATAAGCTAGTTAAGTCCTTGGAAGCTCTTCCATTTTAAGCTTCCCTTCCAAAAGTCCAAATCCATTAAGCAAAGGTACTTTTTATCTGATTTTTAAGTTTAAATAGATTAAGGGACTAATTAAGCTCAAACTTAAGCTTAGAGACTTAGATGAGCTTGTTTGAGCTTACGAGTAGCTTAAGAGCTTATGTAACAGTAACAAACTTTATTTGGGAGAAATAAGAGCTTATGAAAGATTATTTTAAGGTAAAACTCGATTTCATTCACTAAAAACTTGATTACAATACTCTTTAGAAGGGAAATTACAAAAGTTTACTTAAGGAAAATTACATTTAAAATGAAAATTACATGAGCTAAAAAACTAAAAGCTAAAGATAAGCTAGAAAGAAAAGGTACTCGTGTGTGTGAGAGTGCAGGTCTATTTATAGCCCAAATAAGAAGCTTCCAGGTCTAAATTTAGTTACACGCTCCTCTCAATCTTGTCCGTACATTCCTTCAATCATTAGATGCTTCCCTAGAGCCGTTGGATCACTTCTTTGCTTCACACGGATTGCCAGCGTGGCAATCCATGATGTGACACCTTTGTGCTTCTTCTGAGTGTACTTCAAGTGTAAAAATCCCATCCTTGAGTGTTACTTAGCATCCAACGTGGCATTCCCTTTGTGGGTTTCCACCAATGAGAGGACTTAGTGATGTATTACTTTGCCACGTCAAAACTTAGCACTCAAATTAATACCCCAAACCAACACGTCAATTTAACTTTGCCCTTTGATTTGACCTTGTGGTTAATAGTAGAAGATGATGAACAGTGAAAAACGATTTTCCCGCTCGTTTTACTTATAAGGGTGTAAGAGTTTGACTTTTAATAAACCCGGGTAAAGTTTGTTTGACTTCGGGCTTATAAAGGGGTTTTGGGCCGGGTGTTGAGATTGGGCTTGGACTTGATTTGTGTTATAAGAAAAATAACGGGTGTTAACTCTTTTAGTTATAAGAGTTAACACCGTTAGGTTTTTAGGGATTATTTTTGTAATTTTGGAATTAATGAGGGACTGATTTAGAAATATTTAGAGTTTTGTCTTTTTGTGGTTTGACTTGAGTTGACCATTCTTGATTTTTGATAGCTTTCTCCCGGCTTTTTGCGTGCTCTTCTTTTCCCGTGTTCGTGTTTGCCCGGTTTTAACCGTTTTCTAGAGATTTTTGCAATATCCGTACCTACACAATCACAAAGACAAAACAAGCAATATTCAAGCATTTTAAGCATAATTTTGTCTTTTTAGGGCTATTTTTGATATAAAACGGATATGTGTTTTCACACATATCACAATGCTTACTTCATGTCGGTTTCAAAATTTCCTTAAGAGTAAATGTTTTGCTGTAGTAAATTAGTAGAAGGATCCTCATACTAATCCTCATACTAAATTAGTAGAAGGATCCTCATACGCCAAAGAAACATCTCATTCATTTCATATTTGTTCATCATTATAGTCATTGATACTCATGTTATAGGGTCCAACTTCTAAGACAATGACAGGTGGGGAGATGTGCTCGCTTCTACCACCAGACCTACAAACACCATAGATATAAATATACACTTGCAAGGTAGTATGTACACAATTTCCAAAAAAATTGATGGACGCTCATAAGTTAGCTAATTGTTGTTTCTCAGTTACCTCATATATTCGACAGAGTAAGGACTTTAGTTTTTTATTTTTATATCAAAATGGGTTGACTTACAAATTAGCTAACATGAAAACTTGTCAATGAGTGAACCTTATGTGAAACCCACCAAAAGTCCCAGAATTAAGTTCCATATGCTTCCACCTCTTTTAACGCTTGATCAAATTAAAATATGAGATGCTACATTCATAAGATTTAAAAAAAATTAAAATATGAGAGATGCTACATTCATAAGATTTTTACAAATATAACTTTCACACGTACATGTGTGAAGTGTGATACACCACTCATGTTGTACTATGTTTTGTCTTCCATATTTTTCAATATCTATAATTACTTGCCACATGTGCCTGTGAGCTTTTTCAACATTATGTAGTAGCATTTCTCTTAAAATGTTAGTTTAACAAAGTAGTTAAACTTTGTATAATCACAAGTTTTGAAAACCTGCGCTTCGCTGCGGTGAGTTTTGTTAAAAAAATTCAGTTAAGGAAGCGTTTTTTATGGTTGCTTATTGTTTTAAAAGATTTTGGTTGCCTGCGCGTTGCCGCGAGAGCATTGTATCGAATGCTAACAAAGCTACAAAGCACCCTCATTCATGTGTAACCTGGTGCTGCATTAAGGTCTAAATAATAGTTGTAAGAGTCTGCCGTTGGGTGTAAGCATAATACGTGCCAGACTCTTATGTTACGCATAAGAATCCAATAAGTGTAAAATTAAGTTTTGACTTTGCAACAAAGTCTTATGTGCTTACGTAATAAATCAAATAGATGATTCTACTAAACTTCATTGAAACAATAAGATAATTTACATTGCATATATAGAAAACACATTTCAATGTTATTTAAAAAAAACCCATAAAATAAAAAATACATGTTATTATACACATTATACAAGCTAATAAAACCTACAAAGCTTAAAACAATTTATATGCTAACAAGTTGATAATACATATGGTTTTGAAAACTGAACCGGCCTAACGGGTTCAACCAGAAATTGGAGTCGCCACCGGTTTGGTTAGCCAATAAAATCCGTCCGAAAATGAAACGGAGATGACCGGTCGAAACCGATAAAAACAGGTGAATCGAGTCGAACTAAGATCATTTTTTTCTCCGGTTAATCATTTCCTTTTTGTTTTGTTGGCGTCTAAACTTTAATTACAGGGTACCCGCCGCTGCAACGCGCGGATACCCTGCTAGTTTACACATTATCCTGAACACTAACATCATCAGGTATAAGCATTTCAAGCATATTAGTCGACATTCCTCCTCAACTTTCTTTACTCAAAAACCGCCTTTCCTCGTCACCAACTAACTCATCCATTCCTTAATACTAACAAACTTCAATGATAATAAAAAAATAGTAACAGAATTGAAACTAACCAATGAAATAAAGTACCTTAGTTGTTGCAGAAAGAAATTATTACAATTAAAATGAAATAGTTTTTTTTGAAGAAATTCCTACGTTGCCACATCAGTACCAAATGGAGAGCGTTGAGTCCCAAATGGGTTGGCGCCAAATGCAGATAGTGATTCACTAAACACTGGACTATATCAGAAACTAAAAGATAATCTAGTAGCACCAAAAGTAGGAGTAGGCAAAGAACCAAACGGCTAAGAACGCCAAATTACTTGAATTACTTGAGGCAGTAAATGCATCAGATAAGGAATCACCAAAAGCTACGGTGATTAAAACACCAAAAGTAGGAGTAGGAAAAGAACCACACACTGGAGTACTCGAGGCACCAATTTCCTTAATATACATATATAAATATGAATATTTTTAAAACGACAATGAATTAAGATGTCCACAGCAACTAATCAGCTAACTATAATATTGGTTTAAAGGGTTTGATGATAAGCACCAACATATCAAGGTAACTTGGTAAAACTAAACACAATCATAAACCTTGGTATGTAATAATTTTATTTTTTCACTAACACGACAACCTAATTTTATGATAGTTACCTTATTTGACCCTGTTCTCTTTACTCATTTATGTATTGGAGTACTTAACAATTAGCTGACAGGAATGTCGCCGAAAGTGTATACATGAAACATATAATTTTTAAGAACTTTAGTGAGATGGTAAAAAATATTATTGAAATAACACAATATTTGGAAACATACTTAGCAGAATAGGTATCGATATAAACAGTTAACATTTTAAATTAAAAATCAGGTCAGTAAACCCGACTCGACCATTGATCGACCTGTACCCAAAATTACCCATTTAAACCATTTACCTAAGCAACCTGTCATACCCACTTTGTTGGCTTCAAGCGAAAAGACACATTTGAGGCTTATCTCAATCGCAAGAGCCAATTTATAAGTTTTTATTCTTGGTGAGGTTTAAACGGCTTCAAATCAAAGGGCATTTACATATATCCCAAAAAAAACTTCAATATGTACATATTTCCCCAAAGCATGCTTTAATAGCATTGTACATCATGCACTATCATACATTGTGTTGTGTGTTTGTATTCTTTACGCGCACTACAGAATGCCTATAAGAACAGTTACTACATTTACCAGCTCTAGATTAGATAATCCATTTATGAGTAACATTTACGGATCTTGTTTGCTACCTCATAAGGCTATTATAAGTTTTGATTCTATTGATTTTACGTCGTCATATTTATACTCAATTTGTATCGTCATAGTTGAGAGGATATGTCTAACTCATATACTTATTTGATCCCTAAATAATCACATAATCAGATTTATAACTTTTACATCCAAACAGTCATAATAATCGACTGTGAAACCTAAACACAAACAACCCTAAATCTTATAGCAAGTAGTTTTACTTGCTGATATTTGTTTTCATACGAAATAATTAGATCACTAATATCCCTAAATATTTGTTTCGTCAGTCATCTTCTTTTGCACCTACAGTAATAAAAAACGATACGCATGGTCAAGTGTCATGCTTAATTTAATAAGCTATTGTTACATGTGAAGAAAAGCATTTGATGTCTTAAGGCTAAGTGTGTCTTACTTTGTAATCGAAGGGAACACTTAAATAGAATAAATTTCTACAGAGAGGTTACTTTTGAGCTACAATTAATTAAAGTAGTGACCTAGCATTGCTTTTTGTCCATTCTTAAAAGTTAGCTTTGATTTATTTTACCTTCATTTTATTGATGTAAAACGGAACATATGGTGGGCAATGGATACATTTTTGGTCAGGTTAATGGTAAAAACCGATAAACTACTAAATGTTAGTAGCCTAACCTTTTTTTTCGTAGGCGCTGCACAACCATTTAGGCAATCTCATGCAAGATATCGTCGAGGCAAATGGCAGCCGTAAGAGGTGGTATCCCGCCGACCTCAGAGAGATATTCGGTGAGCATATGAGCACCATAATCGAAGAGCCAACCTTCAAATTAGAGTTGTCCCAAGGTCTGCTCTTTTGTTAATGAAATTAAACAGTCGTTATGATACATCAGTGGTATTCAAGCCCATATAAGCTGCCATGCTCCATCACACGCTGTGCGTCCTGTAGGAAATAAAAAGTTTCTAATTCATCACCATCCTGCAGTTGATGAACCACGGGTAAGTTATACAGCAAAAAGTAAAAAAATGGGTTCTAAATCGTAAATCCAAACGCCCCTTAAGTCTGAAATGTTCTTAACTAATCCCTTGACAATACACAATTTTGAATATGCGGATAAATTCTGATCACATAATTTAATTCTATTTTATAGGTATTTTTCAGTTATCTACAAAGATGAGTGGTGGAGTTAGGGGTGTGATCGAGAATATAAAGGAGGTAACCGCTAATAATTACAACGAAGATCCTGCAACACATAGTGATACTATGATCATAAAGTTTAAAGAAACTAACCTGCTCCATTTTGTTGATATAAACAGATACTATTTTCCAATGAAGATCACCTACAAAAATTTATAAACTTTATGAAAATTTGCAATAATGAATTTCGTATAGGTTGTGATTGAGATAACAAAAAGACCTTTACGGGTGCGTTTGAGGAGCACACAACCTGTTGTAAGTAATTCTCAGCTACATATGCCTAGAAAATTCTCTTCAAGAACAAACTCATCACTACAACAACTATTAGAGTTGCTGTCTTTTTCAGCGATATGCTCCCTTATCCGTGCGAGGTACGTGTATTCTTTGCTGCCGTTGATTTAATGGCTCCGCGCCACAAAAAGCCATAGTATTTCTGAGCGACAATTCTATCACAAATTCATCAAGGAAAAACATATAATCAGTTTTTCGAATGGTCTGTTAATCATTATTTTATGACTAATGATTATTTCCATTCGTAGATCCATATTATTTCCCAATAAAACGTAAATGAGATGCAAGTATGAGTTGTATTACTATTGAATACTTATACTAATTCTCATAATAAGTTCTAATAGAGCTTAACATCAGTTTGCATGATGAGTATCCTCGATAGTAAAGTCCCCTGAATAAGAAAAATCATCACATAAAACCAATTGTCGACTACATCACCTTAGCTCTTCGTATGCTTGTGGTTGTGCATTCTGCCTAACAATAAGTATAACTACAGATAACCAAGTCCATTATTTTCTTTCATGTTTTACGTTTTCAAAAGCGCATAAGCCCACTAAATAAGCTAACACAAACACCCCCCCTTAAGCAGCATATCAGTTCACACTAAATTTGCTCAACGAATACCCTTTTCTTATAAATCAGTTTCAACACTTTTAAATCATATAATTCTTATAAAAACTGAAATAAAACCTGGTCTCCATCTTTCCGCTTGAACTTGGCTTTATCTATTCGTCTTTCTTCACTATCCTTGTCAGTTTCCCACGAATTCATTATTTTTTCACCACCGATACTGGCTGAAACGAAATCAAAATCATAACAACAATTTAGCACAACAAAAACCCTAAATTCCAAAACCCTCACAACTAAAACCCAAACTCGTCAAATTCAAATTTCAATATTCAATATAATGAAAATCTAAAAAAAAATTAAAAGTAAAATGAGTTACACATCTTACATGCCATTTGAAGCTCCAGTCTACTACCTAAGACACCGCAATAACCACCACATTAAACAACTCAATCTCCCTCTCAAAGTTTCACACAAAAAAATAGAAACAAACAACATACCGTTCATGCAATCGTCGGACAATATTATATCAAACACATGAATATGCGAATTTCAAACACTAATAAGATTCACCTTATATGAAAAACGAAAATTGAAAACAAATCATCCATATTATATTATTATGAATAATCGAATACACCAATCTAACACAAGGACCAAAACTAAAACAATTTTAACCCGTCCAACCAAAATTGACTTGAGATATATCCGAACAAAATATACCAACAACCCGTTGGATTAAAATCCCGAAACAAAACAAGGATAATGTATAGTCAAATAATTAAATTTATAGTTTTAAGGGGACGGCGGGAGGGGTTAGTTGCAGCTTAGATAGAGAGAAAGCTTCGCATCGCCGGAAAAACCCCAGAAAACCCAAAGAACCGAAAGAGGAAGATGTGGTGTTTGTATTGTGTTATGAAAACTCATCGGGCGCAACTTTAGGGTTTAGATTTGAAGATTAATGTGGGGAGGTCTGAAAACCGGTAAAAGTTATATAAGAAAGAATGGATGATCACGTAGGACACGTGTTTTCTTAAAATCATTATTAACTTTGTTTTATCAAAATTAATATAATACTAAAATCTACTGTTCCCTACAAGTATTAAAGAAATCGTTAAAAAATATTTAATGTTCATTATCTGTGTACTAGGCACCCACCCTGAGCTGACCAAAATGGTAAACGTATGTTTTTAAAATATCACAAAAAATAAAATAAAAAATAGACAACCTTACCCATTTAATCCACGTTTATACCCTGCATTATATGTTACATTACCATATTGGTTTTTCGTGTTTGGGATAGGGTGGTGTAATTTTTTTATGGGGTTGGGGGAGGGGGGTGTTGGGGATTTTTCCGCAGGACTTGAGAAGCTTTTTTTAACACTTATAGCTTACGAAAAAGTTTCTTCCAGATGATTACATAATTTATGCCCAATTCTTAGCTACAAACATAAAGACATACAAAACCGGCCAATTAATTAGACATTTGATCATACAATTATCATTTTATAAACCAAGACAAATATTATGAAAAACCTATAACCATTAGTGAAAGAAGAACTTGTAGCTTGTTAGTCATATTAACATCTTTGTCATAGTGCATCTGTCATATCTACTTAACATGGGTGCGAATGAAAGAATTGAATATCAAAAAATTAAACTTACTTCATTTACTGACTGAGCCGCCCATGTATTTTTTTGTATACTCCTAGCCCCTCATGCATTTTTCTGTGTGTTCCTATCCTGCAATAAAGTCACAAATTACCGTTACTCAATGTACATATATAAAAATTGCTTTAAAAATGTTTACCTATATAGACATGTTACCTGACCCATCTGGGTAACTCATATTTGCACCTCTGGAAATGAATTACATGGGCCCACAAATAACATAGTGTTTTTTTGGGTAAAGGGTTTCCCCGGTAAATGTCAAATAACATAGTGTTACATTTGCTGGTAAAGTGGTAATAGACTGTCTTGCACAAACATTTATCATGCTACAGTCAAACAAACATATTTGTTGAGCTAAACACTATGGTAATAGACTGACTAACATAACTTGAGAGACTTTCAATTTGACCCATTTTACATAACCACGCATTGTTATGAGTAAATTTTTCAAACTTACCTATTTGAAATATTTGATATTAGATAATAGTAAGTAGGTGAAAAGGGACATTCAGGAATGACCCTTGTGCTAGATAATGAATGGAATATTAGGTAATTTCCACTTAAGTCTTTAAATGACTTCAATATCATGATATTTTATTGATTGAACCAAAGTCACATGAAACGCGGTACGCTTCGGTACGGGAACGCGAAACGGGTACGCGGTTCGCGGGGTCTTTAAAATTCGGTACGAAGGGGGTAGGCTCATTTCGGTACGCCCCGGTTCGCTTTGGTTCGATGTACCATATAATTTGGTACGATGTACCCAATTTGGTATGATGTACCATATTATTAATAATATTATTTTTCTAAATTAGTAAGCCAAAATGCCAAATATCATATGATATATATCAATACTCAAAAGATTTACTCAAATGTTTGAATTCTAAATTCTGAAACATATACCCAAAAGATCAGATCATCAGAATATACCCAAAAGATCAGAAATTCTTTGGTACGCCGTACCAATTAACTTTGGTACGCCGTACCAATAGACTTCGGTACGCCGTACCAATAGACTTCGGTACGCTGATTGATGTGCTCTGGAAACGCCGAATATAGCGATCCAGATCGCGATCCCGAGCGATCCGAGTCGCGATCGTACCGCGTTTGGGTACGAACGATCCGAAACGCGAAACGCGGCCGAGTCAGCGTTTCCTGTGACTTTGGTTTAAACACAGATACATAATAAACGCATAAACAGAAAAGTAGAAATTATGTAATTACAAACAGCCCTGTATTCTGACTCAACTAAAAATAAGGCATAGTATAGGCATAAATGAGATTGCAGCGCGTAAAACCTCAACTCAATTGAACATCCACAAATTGAATTCGGTATATTGCATAAATGAGAGTGCCTTTTTTTATATTTTCAAGTAATGAAATACCTAAAATGCCCAACAGCCTCATTTACATGACAACAAACACTCACATTTGTATATGATCA
>BQNB010131450.1:6533-18779 GCA_026074375.1 Tanacetum coccineum
TAATTCATGTAAGGGTTATTATGTATCCTTGACCTCTAGATACCAAATGTAAGAAATTATATGTGTAGACATTAGCATCAAATTTATGATGAACACATTAAACTATTAAGCCATTAGGATATTAGAATAAGATAATAACCACATATACAAGATGAAAAACTGAAAAAGTACAACATACCCGAAGCCGTAGTGAATGTTGAAATAATATGAATAACACTTGAACACGACTAGTTTCTCTCCCTTAACCCACTTAAGTGTAGATAGCTTGACGGATAGCTATGTAATTCTACTTGTTGTGTGTTTTGGGTAGAGAGAGGACTAGGCATATATATATATGCTTAAGAGTTAGTATGTCCATCAATACTAACAAATAAAACGGTCAAGACATAATGTATCATTAAAGAGCATTTATCATGATTTGATTAAGTTTGGTTACATCATTAATACACATTAATGTATATTTATCATGATTTGACTAAGTTTGGTTACATCATTAATACACATTAATGTATATGTAACCGAAAATTCAATATGTGATGATTATGACATTAATAACATGTCACAATATTACATTCTCCCACTTGACATGATATTCCTTAATGGTATAACATAATGCTAGCAAATAAAATCATAAAACCGTTAACATCATAAGTATCTTGACACAACAAGCTACATAGTGAGGATTATGACGGTCATACACAATATACTCGTTTACTCCCTTCCATATATCACAACATTATGAGTTCATCATGTTAGAATCATAAGTTATATAAACAACATACAGTCCACATACTTGTTATGATAATAAAAATTTCTTATTCATACAATTTGCATGCATATATCATAAAGAATAAGAAATAAAATCAGAAACATTTTATTGAGCACAAGAGTGTTTAGTACATCATAATTAGTTATCGATACAACCAAGACCCAACCTAGGAACATGTTGCGTAAATGCCTTTGGTGGTAAACCCTTGGTAAGAGGATCCACAATCATGAGATCTGTACTAATATGTTCGAGATACACTCTTTGTTTCTGAATTTGTTCTTTCACGATAAAGAACTTTATATTCATGTGTTTTGCACCTTTAGAGTACTTATCGTTCTTAGAGAGGAAAATTGTTGCGGTATTATCACAATACGTTTTCAGTGGCTTGCTTATAATGTCGACAACCCCAAGCCTTGAAATAAATAACCACAACAATAATGCATGAATAGTAGCCTCATAACAAGCTACAAATTTTACTTCCATTATAGATTAATCTCTTAAGAATTTTATTGATATAGGCCTTTTGAGACATTCCTGATAGACCTTTAGATATGTCACAAAATATTAAAATTCCAATCACCTAAGATGCCTCACCCATATCTTTCATTTCAAAAATTCTTAGAGATATTCTTTAGTCTTGCGCAATAAACCAAAGTCTTTAGTCGCAAGCAAGATATCATCAACATATAGAGCCAAAAATATAAACTTGCTCCCACTGATCTTGCGATATATACATCGATAAACGATAATTTTTTCAAAATCAAAAGATGTAATGGTATCATTGAACTTAATATACCATTATCCAGAAGCTAGTTTAAGTGCATATATTTATTTCTTTACTTTACACATCATCTTTTCTTTACCATCAATGAAAAACCTTTTAGGTTGTTCCATATAATCTTCTTCCTCAATATTTCCATTCAAAAAGGCGGGTTTCACATCTATTTAATGTAGCTCTAAGTTAAAATGAGCCACTAATACCAATATTATTCTCAATGAATCTTTATTTGAGACGGGTGAAAAGGTCTCATTGTAATCAACACCATTTTTCTGAGTATAACCTTTGGCTACAAGTCTAGCTTTATATCGTTTGGTCTTAAAGACCCATTTACAACCAACTCGTTTAGAACCTTCTGGCATGTTTATAAGATTCCAAACTTTATTTTGAGCCATTGATTTCAACTCTTCTTTCATAGCGTCAATCCATATTTCAGACTTATCACCTTTTATGGCTTGTGAAAAAGATACAAGATCATTATCAATGCCAATACCAAAATCTGTCTCTTGCAAGTAAACTATATAATCATCAGGAATAGCTGACTTTCTAACCCTTGTAGGTTTGTTTAATTCTTTTCTAACTGGTTCACTTGTTTAAGTTGGTAAGTTATTTTTTTCATGGGGTGTTTGTTCATTATTCAAATATTGTTCTTGATTTTGAAATACAGGAACAACATCTGGTGTAGTTGTGGATTTATGAACATCCATGGGTGATGGATCATCATCCCTTATTTCCTTAATATTCACAACTTGATTTGCAACATTCCCGCTAACTTCACCATTTTTTAGAAATTTAGGATTGCATGTTTCAACAATTCTAGAACCGTGGTTTGGATAATAAAATACCCTTTGGACTTCTCTAGGTAACCAATAAAGTAATCACTAATGGTTTGAGAATCCAATTTCTTTTCTTGTGGATTGTAAACCCGTGCCTCTGCTGGACAACCCCAAACATACACGTGTCCCAGACTAGGTTTCCTTCCAGTCCATAAATCAAAATGAGTTTTTAGAACTGATTTACTAGGAACCCTATTTAACAGATACACTGCGGTTCTAAGTGCATATATCTACAAATTTTTAGGTAAAGAGGATTTACTTATCGTGCTCTTAACCATCTCCATTAATGTTCTATTTTGCCTTTACAACACCATTTTGTTGTGGCGTGTCTAGCATAGTATATTGAGCACTTATGCCGTGACTTTCGAGGAACTTTGCAAAGAGACCAACACATTGTCCAGTTTCATTATACTTCCCAAAATATTCACCACCTCTATTAGATCTTACAATTTTCACTTTTCTATCTAGTTGCCTCTTAACCTCATTTACAAACACCTCAAGGGCATTTATAGATTGAGATTTTTCATGCAGCAAATAGACATACCCATAACGTGAAAAATCATCTATGAAGGTGATATAATATTTTTCTCTAGTGAAGGATGAAGTATCAAATGGTCCATAAATATCAGTGTGTATAATTTCAAGAAGATCACTGCTTCTTGTGGCATATTTCTTGCTATGTTTGGTTTGCTTACCCTTAATGCATTCCACACATAAGCTAAAATCATTAAAGTCTAGATTTAGTAGAATCTCGTTCTTCACCAATCTTTCTAATCTTTCTTTGGATATATAATCCAAACGTTTATGCCATAAGAAAGTAGAGTTTTCATTCACCATACTACGTTTCATCCCAACATTATGTTCAACAGTAAATAGAGATTCAGAAAAATGTCAAGTTTTAATTTATATAAATTATCAATAAGAATACCATAACCAATAAAGAATTTATTCTTATATAAATTAAAATGACCATTTCCACCACCAAAAGTGTATCCACTAACATCAAGTCTCAGAATAGAAATTAAATTTCTATAAATTAAAGGTACATAGAGAGTATTCATTAGATCAAATTAAAACCTGGTATCTAACTTCAGTCTATAAGTCCCCACACCTTCAATTAGAGCCTTCATTCGGTTCTTCATAAAGAGAAAGTTATTAGTTAGGCTTATGGTTTGGATTGTAAGGAATCCTTTCATAATATTAGACACATGAGTAGTAACACCATAATCAAACCACCAAGTATTAGGAGGAACTTCATATAATTTTGATTTAAAGCATACAAAAACATAATGTGTATCTTTCTTTTCGAACCAAGCCTTACGCTTAGGACAATCCTTTTAGAAATGCCCTCTTTCCTATAAAAATTAAATTTGTTGTTCTGTTTGTTCCTTCTTTTCACCATTAGCAACCTTTGAGGTTGTAGCATGTTGTTTATTTTTAAAGTTTTTTTGGCCTTTGGTTTGAGCTTCATGTCAACTCCTTGATTCACCAAGTTAACAAAGTGAACTCTTTGTTTTTTTAGTCTTACTTCCTCTTAAATAAGCTTACTGAACAGTTCATTAATATTCCACTTATCCTTTAATGTGTTATAAATGATGTGAAACGGTCCATATTCAGAAGGAATTGAATTCATAATGAATTGCACCAAGAAAGAGTCATCCACATGCATACCCAGTGTCTTAAGTCTTGCTGCGGTATTAGTTATGTCAAGGACATGTTGCTACATACTTTTAGAACCATCAAATTTCATAGTGGTGAGTTCATCCATAAGTGTCCATGCTAGTGCTTTATCAGCAGAACGAAACTTCTCTTCTACAAGCTTAAAAAATCTTTATCATTCTGATTTTCAATGCCAAGAAGAGTAGACTTAATGTTGTTGGCAATTGTCATCCGCATAAAGTTAGAGCAGAGTCTGTTAGACCTCGTCCATGCCTTATGGTGTGATTTTAGAGCCTCTGAACTAGCATCAGTAAAGTCAGTATGCCTATCCTACAACAACGCTAAGTCAAACTCCAAAGTACCTAAATGGAAAGAGACTTGTTCGGTCCATTTGGAGAAATTCTCACCAGTAAACAAGGTAATAGATAAGCTTGATATAAATAAATGAATTATATATTATTAGTTTCCTTTGGGTAAACACAACAATATATCTCATTATTAGAATGCAATAAAACTTTACAAGAAAATAAAATAGACTTCGTCAAATATATAAGCATCTTTATATATCTATATACATATGACAAAAGTATACTATTATTTCTATCAACTAATAAAAATTCATAAGAGCATTCTTCAAGACGACATAAATTAAATGACTACAAATTTGAAATTAACTTGACCACTTTGGTGACTAACAAATTAATCTCACTTAATGTCATGTAACAAATAAATAGCTTTAAGACAACATAAGTTATATGACTACAACTTTAAAATTAACTTAGCCGCTTTGGTAACTAACAAATTAATCTCACTTAATGTCATATAATAATTAAATAGCTTAAAAAGTAATCAATGAAGATATTAAAGCATTCAGATGTTACACACAATACATATTTTAAACTTTGTAACATCTAATTTCTGTAATTTGTCATTTAAAATAATTATTAAACATTATCGTTACATATTTCAAGTTATGTAACGTCAAATTCTTAAGAGCAATAAATGATTAACTTTAAAACTATCAATTAAGATTTAAACATAAGGATGTTACAAACTATTTCAAATTTTGTAACATTAGATTCTTCAAACATAATGAGAAACAATTAATGTCATAACGTCATGTAATAATCACATTGCTACTATAGATGTCATGAACATTAACCATAAAAGGGATATAAAGTCTAATGATACAATAAAACATATATAAGTTGATGGAGAGTAACAAATTATGATCGTCATAATTTATATAACGAATAAAACTAGTCTTTGCCTTCTTTAATTCATTCATATCATAAGCACACGTGAACACATGACAAATACTATTTTCGATTATTCAACCATATTCATCTAAAAGATAATAAATCACACCGTTATTATTTTTTTATCATTAAATATGGCTATCGGTCAATGAGCCATTTGTCAAATGAATGATGAAAATTTTTAAAAAAAAATCTAAAACACTATATGTGAAAAAGCAAGTATCGTTATCGAGCTTTAGCAATTGAGATAACAATAAAGATTTTAGTTTCATGCATACAAAAAATATATACACGCATACTATAATATCAATTTTTACAACTTACATAAGTTTTCACTTAATCTAACATTTCATTTACATGCATAAACCAAATAATTCATGTAGTTCATGACATATAATAATAAAACATACAGGCAATATACGGATCACAATTAATTGTTTCTTTTCATCATAGAATAAAATTTTAATGGTTCAAGACTCTAACAATGCGAAATCATTTATAATATGGATTATTATCTTAATCAAAACCATGGCTCTAGATACCACATGTAAGCAATTATCTATGTAGACATTAGCATCAAATATTCATGATGAACACATTAAACTATTAAGCCATTAGGATCTTAGAATAAGATAATAACCACATAGATTAGATGAAAAAGTAAAACATACCAGAAGCCGTAGCGGATGTTGACATTATATGAAGAACACTTTAATAATAAACTAGTTTCTCTCTCTTGACCCACTTGATTGTAGAGAGCTTGATGGATACCAATGTAATTCTACTTGTTGTGTGTGTTAGAGTAGGGAGAAGACTAGTTTATATAGGGCATTTAGATTAGCATGTCCATCAATTCCAAAATGTGTAACAGTCAAGATATAATGGACCATAAAGAGTATTCATCATAATATTAAATTTGATTGATTACACATTTAAGTATTGGTAACTGATGACATCAAATAACGTCATTTTTATAGCATCATTTATCCCATGTAAATACCCCATTTTGTATAATTATTGCAAAGAATTGTGACTTAATCGTTTATATTTGAGAATTGCAGTAATTATGGAGTACTTGGTAAAAGTTAACTAAAAGGCACGCATTCTGGAGCTTAAATAAAGATATTTGAAGAGTAATGTTCTGACAACCAATACTCCGTATCCATCAAGGAAGATACGGTGTATCTGTGCCTACACTTCACCAAAGACCACGAAAGAAACAAGATCCAATACGCCGTATCCAGGAAAGACCAATACGCCGTATTCAAGCCATATAGAAATAAAATATTCTAGAAGATATCAAGCATCGTCCCTACCCTAAGAAATCTCCAATACGTCGTATCGAAGACTCTCGATACGCCGTATCGACCTTTTTCAAGACCTTATAAATAGAAAACTCAAAATGAGTTTTAAGTGTGCAAAACCATATTTTCGATACCTAAACCATAAAAGTCGATTTTTAGAAGAGAAGAAGAGCAGAAGAGGTCTTACAACATGATTAATTCAATAGGAAACAACTTGTAATCTCCCGTACTCTTGTAATCGTTCAGTTTTTGGTATCATTCGGTAAATCGTTTAGTTTACCTTGGCTAAATTATTACTCTTGTATTGATTATGACGTTTGAAGGCTAATACCTTCGGGTATTAGTCATTATTATGAAGATTTGAATGTTTGGTTTGTTAATCTTGATTTCTTAATTTATCGTTGATTGGTTGTTTATGTTTATCAATCTATACTTGTTTGCGTGCTTTTGTATGCGACCTATCATTCAACTGGATCTAGTGATACGGACCAAGTAATTTAGATGCCGGGATAGCTCTTCATATAGTGATTTATACATCTAGACCAATAGGATCACAAATAACAACCTATCTTTGCCCTTAGATTGTGAGCTTAGTTGGACCAACAAGTGACCTTGGGATCAATTATACATTTTTGATTAATTGGTAAAGACTTGGTTAGTAGACTACTAGTGTATGAATTGCCATTAAACAGTAAGTGGGTAAAGTCTCTATGAGCTAGGGTTTAACAAGATCACCATTGCTTTAATCTCTAAGATAGATTATAATCAGCAAATAAGGATGCTTTATGTGGATGCGTTTATTGTGACAAAATTCTACATGTCTAGGTTTAAGGAAGAAGTACCGCCTTAATCTTAAGACTGATATGCCGCCTCGAGATAAGTAATCATTGCACTAAATAAACAAACCAACATTTTCATTAGATTAATAATGGTTAATACACTTTTCTTATATTTGGCTAGACCGCTCTTTTATCTTCTGTTAATTTGCTTGCGTATGTTTTAAGTGTCTTAAGTAGATTTTAGTCACCACAAAACCCGTGCCAGTCTCTCAGGCTAAAAACCCCCCTTATCCGTTAGATTTAGGATTAACATAGGTTTAGCATAGGTTTAACATAGAATAGAATTAACTTAGTTTAGATAACCAAAATATTAATAAATTGAAAGATCGTTTCTCGCTCTTAGTGATCGACACCCTACTTACCACGAAACTACCACCGATCGGGTACACTACCTATTAAAGTGTTGTTTTTGGTTAAGTCGGCAAAATATAAATTTAAAACTTGAAATCATAAAATTAACACCACATAACGACACACCAAGTTTTTAGCGCTGTTGCCAGGGAGTGAAAATTTAATCTTGTTTTTTATTTGATATTTTGGGTTTTAACATTAGATTAGATCTAACCCTTATGATTAGTATAGTTTAGAATAAGGTTATATTCCTGTCTGTTTGCTAATTGTGTTTATGTAACACGACGTATTCAGTTTACTGAATACGACGTATAAGTTATTTGACGGTTTTCTGTCCTAGTAAGTTTATTACAGGATGGACGACCCAAACATTACTACGGAAGAATACATCAAGCTCGAGGAAGAAAAAGCTTGAAATCGTGGGAAAGTGTTTAACTGGGAAACTGCTAAGTATGGTAAAATCTGGTATGATGAAGATGTTTACGACCTCAGATCCGTTGAAACCGAATTCCCAGCTATACTCTTTAATGATAATTTGACATCGAATGATACACTCTCTTGTTTGACGATAAAATTAACTTTAGAATATCGTTTGACGAATCCGACGATGAAGATTACACGGTAGTTTTTGACAAAAACTCGTTTTCTTATGAAATAATTTCTGCCAATGATTTGAAAACGGATTCGGATAACGATAATGAAAAGTCAATATGCCCTTGTTTCCATCACCTGAGCCTTCGGTCAGTTGTATTAATGATTTAGACTTCTTTAAAGATTTTAAGAATTAATTTCCAGCCATTGTTTACAATGATGCTCTAACGTCTAAATCAGATTTCTCAACTGAACCCACTTTATGCCCTCAACATATCGATGAATTTGATTTGAAAAATGAAACATCATTGTTCGAATATGATGAAGTGGAACAAAACATTTTGTACTTTAATGATCTATTCCCTTTCAACATAATTTATCCCGATGATCTAAAATCAGATAAAGACAATGATGATAATGAAATTGATATGATACAATCTTCGAGGGGTAATGAAAATACACAAGGGTCAAATAAACTTCTGGAGGCAAGTCATGATAAAATCAATAAAGTTTTCATTATGAAAAGTTTTGTCATGAAATTAAATGTAGATATCGTGGCTTGGAATTATATTGTCAACGGGATGCTATTCAATCTTATTAAGAATTTGTATGTGCCGTTTGGCATTCCGTTCTACCATAAACGGTATTATAAGGATGGCGTTCACACAAGAATGTTGCGGAGGCCAAGGTACGTTTTCTTTACTTTGCTAAATCTAGGGAAAATTGGTCTCCAAGAACGGATACAGCGTATTAAGTAAACACCTATACGGCGTATCCACTGTTTTTAATTAAAGTTGACTAAGTCAACAAAATTGCCCAATACAACATATTTCTCAAACACCAATACGGTGTATCAAGTTTGGGTATAAAAGCCTAACTAATACGCCGGATTGAGTTTTACACACACCTTTTTCACTCTCACAAAAAAAAATTAACTGCGAAAAATCTGGGAGAATCCAATCGCTTTTATTCGTGTTTATATATCTCTCGTCATCTTCACAAGGTAGGAAAGCCAAACCCATCCTTATTTCCATTTCAATTTTCAATATTAGATTAGGGTTAGGGTTTGGTTTTGTAGATTTGGTGTTATGCCGTAGAACCCTTTGATTAGGTTCCCTTTGCTCTCTTAGAAGATATAACTGGTATTGTTGTTTTGATGTAATGGGTCAAAATGGGTAGAATTAGGGAAACCCCTTTTCGTTTTTAACTGCAGAGCAATACGGCGTATCCACTAAACATGTATACGACGTATTGACTCAATCTTACCCAAATTATAAAACCTCAATACGACGTATTCAACAAATGAATACGTCGTATTGATCTGATAAAGATCATACGTTTAAATGCCATACGCCGTATTGACCAACACCCATACGGCGTATTGACTATAGATCTTCATACGGCATATCCATTTCTGAATACGCCGTATCCACCCTCAGAACAGAATGATCAAATTTTATAATCTGTGTACTAATCTCGTTGATTTTGCAGATATGGCACCTTTACCACCACGTGAGCAGAGGCACCCATTCCTTAGGTACCAGGGTTTGGAGTACTTTGACCAGGACATAGCTGATTTCGAGGAGAGGTTAGAGAGGATCCATGATAGGGGTACACATAGGGTTCAGGTTTTAGACTTTGAGGGTATGCCCGAGCTAATGAGGGATGTTTTATATGCTAGGATGCGGATGGAGCACCATGATGGTGACAGGGTTGTGGTGTTCACTAGTCAGGCATGGGGTAGGCAGCTCCCCAGCAGCCAAACCCATGATCCCTCCACTACTTATCTTTTTACTTCTATCTGTACATTTATTATTAGTATCATGATGTATTTAACTTTGAAATAGAGTACCATTTCTTTTGATGCATATATTATGATATGATGTTTTGATTTATTTGTGAATGATAGAAGCAAGACTGGCAGTAAGTTCATCACCATAGTTCGTGAGTATGTTACGGAACCAAGCATGCTATCCAAATCAAGAGCGGAATTAAGAAGAATGAGTTGAACCAAGTGTGTGGAAGTTGAAGACAAGTCTAACTTAAAGACTTCGATGTAAACAAAAGTGCTTCCCAGGAGACAACCCGAATTGTATTTATTTTTATCGAGTTTGTCTTCCCAGACATCAATACGGCGTATCCGCTCCATATCATACATCGTATTGAATGTCTGGACGTTATCAATCATTTATTTTTATGCACTTTAAACATTATTGTCAGTTCTATCAATACGACGAATTCATGCACATGATACGGCGTATTCAACAGACTAACTCGTATTTAGATACTTTTTATAGATTTCTCAATACGGCGTATTCCAGTTTATGGATACGGCGTATTGGTTTCCTGTACTATTTATTTAGCTTATTTAATTAACCGTAGATACCCGAGATAGGATTTTTAATGTTTTCCCTATATTTTGCACAGGACCTTGCTGCAAAGAAATCGACAAAGTTGGTGAAGTATGAATCATCTGGAATCCTATATGTGATTGTAGTCATGCTGGAATACATACACATTTACAACACACATCCTTGCTCATAAACTCAACTTGGAGAATCTACCAAGCAAAATATCAGGGGAGTTTCTCATTCTAATTTTTTTAAATTCCTGTTTTTAATGTTTTATCTATACAACGAGGACGTTGTATAATTCAAGTGAGGGGATGAGGTTTAGAATGTATACTTGTCCTATTTTTCACACTAAAATGCTTAAATTATGCTCAAATTTAAATTTTTTCAAGCATACTTTTATGTAATTACTTAATACATAACCTGCATACAATAACCCTTATTAGATACTATAAGGATTTAACCTTATCCGTTTTCAAATGTTTACCCAAATTCCACAAAATATGAGTGTGCCGGTGATGTTGTAGACTTTAGAACTTGGTTTGGTATATCTATTCGAGACCACAATAATGAGTACTATGGATTTAGATTGAGTAACTTGTTTAAATTGGTAAATTTCTAGGATTACACCCAAAAAGCCTTTATATGTTGTTTTATTAACTAACTACACTGGTTAGTTAAATCCCCATATAGACTCTTTGTTTACTCTCTTCTTAAGAGTAAGATACCTGGTTGCGTGTGTAAGCACTAGTCAAATTTATATATGTATAGTATAAATCCCGTGACAATTCTTTCCAAATTACTTCTCAAACAAGAGAAAATAAGAGGATAAAATCTCACTTAAGAAAACACAATACGTATATTTTTAACCGGGAAGTATTTTCTTCTCGGGTCGTATCCCAACGAAGTCGTGAATTGAGATTCGGGAATAATTCGGATTCGAGTCAAGAATGGATAAAGGATTTTTGAATTTTGAATTACACTACGAATATAATAGCACAATTAAACTATAGAAAATATTAAAGAAACTAAAAACAATTAACTAGCACGAAATTTTAATACACGAAAATTAAAAACGTGAGCTAAAACTGAAATTTAAAATCTAAGGCACTTCTTTTAACAAATTTTATACCTAAAAATCACAAATTTAAAAAGAAAATTTTAGGAAAAAGAATTAGAATTTTTTAGCTATTTTTGAATTTTATATGATTTTTTAAAGAAAAATGAATTACTAAAAATAAACTTTTTCTAAAAATTAACACTAAAATTCTATTTTTATTTTTCAAAAATACTAGAATGAAAAAGAAAATTATTACAAAAAGAATTAGATTTTTCCAACTATTTTTCTATTTTCTATGATTTTCTTAAGAAAAAGAAATTACTAAAAACCTATTTTAATTTCTAGAAAATACAAACTTAATTGGAAAAATTGTAACACCCTCAAATCTGAGTATGCAGCGGAATGTTGAATATCCGAAGGCGTTACACTATTGGGTCAATAGCACAAGA
>BQNB010131451.1:0-18779 GCA_026074375.1 Tanacetum coccineum
GATTATGCCTCCAATACTTAAGTTTTCTATACCAAATGTTGAATTTCTTCCAATACACACCGTTTTGTCCGTTTACTTGGCTTGAACTACCCTCTTTTTCTGTTGTGTTTCTTTTCTGATTTTGAATCTTACCACATCTGCCTCTCGTATCTTCTTGGTTTTCTGATGCATTATTGTTTGTTCGTTTTCCTTTTCCCTACTTATTTTCAATATGTTTTACCTCGTTGTATATTTGTTCATTAAATGCCTTCTTTTGCTTTCTGAACAGATGGTTATATGGTAGATATCGTCTGTGACCAACATAACTTTGCTTGGATGAGGCAGAAAGTCTAACACAGTTTGTATCTTTCCCACATACTACACAACCTTTGAATCCACTGTACGGGCAGCCACATAATGTACCAAGTGCAGGGTAATCATTTATTTTCCATAACATAACGACACGTAGATTAAAGTTATCTTTTGTGGAAGCATCATACGTATCAACCCCTGTCTCGAATAAGGTATGTAGATCATCAACCAACGGTTCTAAAAAAACATCAATATCATTTCCCGGGTATCCCGATATTAATACCGAAAGGTTGATAAACTTTCTTTTCATACACAACAATGGAGGAAGGTTGTATATGACAGTTAAAACTGGTCATACACTGTGATGTCTGTTTCCCGTATTGACGTCAACCCCATCAGCCGATATTCCTATCCGTAGATTTCTTGTAGCTTCAGCGATTTCGGGGAATTTCTCATCTATGGTACGCCATGCATGTGAATCTGTGGGGTGACATAACATACCATCTGTTATCCTCCGTGTCACGTGCCATCTTAAATCTTCTGAAATACTTTCTATCTTAGATAGTTGTTGCAGTCTTGGTATGATTAGAAAGTACGACAATACCTTTGCTGGAATGTTTTTGTATACTTTCTTTGTCTTATTATCCACCTTCCATCTTGATGTCCCACAAGTTCGACACGCAGTCAGATCCTTATCATTCTTTCAGTAAAGAAGGCAGTTGCTGATACATACATGTATCTTTTTGTATCCTGATCCATAAATCTCATAACTTTTTTGGCTTGATAAGTTTTTTCTACCATTTTGTTACCAGCAGGTAGCATCTTTTTTATCAAGCCTAGTAATTCAGTGAAGAACTTATCAGAAGCTCCGTATTTACCCTTCAAGTTGAGTAGTTTAACTATTGCGGACAACTTTGTGAAGTCAGGACATCCTTCGTAAAGAGGCTTCTCTGCGTCTAATAATAGTTCTTGAAACTTGACAAGGTCATCCACATCAAAATTATCTTTTGTAGCATTAACCATTTCTACTGTTGCTGGGCCATCTGTTGGAATATAAGCAAAATCCATGTCGTCAACAAACTCTGTTGTAGCATTAACAGGTTTTGGGGCACTTATTGATGGCTCATCCTCTTCTCCATGTTTAGTCCACTTTGTGTAGCTTATATCAATCCCATGTCTGTATAAATGGTACTGCACTTCCTCCACTTTATGCTCTATGTGGTTTAAACATTTGGTACACGGACATGGAATGTAAATATGTTTTTTATTAACTCGTGGGTCGATGTTCCCTGTCTTCTACAAGTTGTGTACAACATAATCAGTAAACGCTGCTACTCCATCAATATAAGATTTACTGATCCTATTAGTTTCCATCCAAGACTTGTCCATGTTTATAAATGTGTCCTTGCAGGTTCCCCCATCATTAGTTTAAAGGTCCAGTGAACAAAAACCAATATAAACTCACAATATAAGAACAGATTCTGGTAACTTGACATTTATTTTTTCAATTAAGATAGTTGGTTGAGGCCAATTTATAGCTTTTTCAACCACCCATTCCCCTTGTAAATATCACCCATCCAGGAACCCTAATTCATTTAGTCCCAATTCTGGTTCCATGTTCATGTGGTAATAGGCTTAACAGGGCTACTTATATATTTTAACCAATTAACTAGCTAATTTTACCAAGAAATATGACATAATTTACAAGAAGAAATCTCAAAACAAATGTTCAATTACAGCATAATCAAGACATTTTCAATTACAGAATCATAAACACGGTTTTTTTAGAACGATGTGTACAAAAGGAACATAATACTTACTAGTGGTGACGGGAGTGGTGGGTCTATGACGGGAGAGTGACAGCGATCGACGAGAGAGTGACGTGATGAGAGCTGTGGTGGTGACAGGATTTGTGGTGAGATGAGAGGGAGTTGTGGCGGGTGACAGGAGGAGTTGTTTCTGGGGGAATATGATTCATGAAATTTTTGGGGGAATACATTATCACGAATTTTACGAAATATTTCACGAAAATATCGGAGGGAAAATACCTTTAGCCACGATAATATAGAAAAGGTTGCAAAAATCGTGAATCGATAGACGGGCGGTCGACCTCCCGGTATCTTTTGTAATCATTCTAGGCGGGATTAATCGGGAAAATACTTTTAGCCACGATAATAGTTGTGAATAAAAGTTTTTTTAATTGTTTACCACAAAATTTAACGTAATAGTAGCAAAGGTTGAAAAAATCGCGAATCGATAGTCGGGCGATCGACCTGCCTCCTTAACACCGTTATCTTTTTATTAATAAAAGATAACGGTCGTTAAATTCCTTATAACACCAAAACCATAACCGGTTACCCTTATAACAAAGCCCAAATACCCGGCCCAATCCCATTTCTTTTTACTCAGGCCCAAAGTCAAACCCCAAATGCTCGAGTCAAATAAAGATATAAAAAGAAAGAGGGCGCGGGAAATTTTGTTACCACTATCCACCCATCATCTTCGCGTTTAACCCTAGTGTCAAAAACAAGGGGTAAATCAAAATTGGCAACGTGGCTCTCTAATTCAAACTCCAAGGAATGAGTTGGCACAAAGAAACGTCACTCAAGGTTTCTCATTAGTGGAAACCCAAATGAATGACACGCGGATCATGAAGAAAGCACACCACAATCAATGATTTTTGCACTAAAACAAGTGCAAAAGAAGCACAGAGGTCTGACACACGGAATGCCACGTTGGCAATTCGTGTGCTCCAAAATCAATCCAACGGATAAGAGATATGATCCAATGATTAAAATTAAAGGAAGGGCCAGGATGAATGAGAGCGTCTAACAACCTCAGGGACCTAGAAGCTTCTCTCAAGCACTATAAATACAAGGCATCTCCTCACTCACAGGGGCATCTAGGAGTAGTTTTTAAGTAGCTTTTAAAATTAGCTTTTAAATTTGTAATTTTCTTTCAAGTAATGTTTTAGTTTAATGTAATTTCAATTTCATCTTTGTAATAAGCATCGTCTATTAATAAAAGTTTAAATTCCTGCATTGAGTTCTTTAATTTTCTTAAAATGGTTAAATAAGCTTGTTTTGTTCAATTAAGCTTTTAAGACTACTCATAAGCTGCTTATTTAAGCTCAAAAAGCTTAAATAAGTTCAAGCATATACAAATACCTCCCCTAAATTACCAAAGCTAAAAATGGATGATGGATCAAACCTGAAAGGATCCATAGACCCTACTGGCTTAGTTTAAATAAGCCAGAGCTTGTTGATATAAGCTCTAAAAGAGCTCTTACCTCTGTTTAGCTGAGGTATAAGGTACATGTTTCTTTATATTTCAGTTTTACTTATATCTTAGCTTAATTCTGAATAATTGTTTAAACTGCTTATTTGATTGATTATTTCTATTAATCTTGCTTATTTGTGCTTAATTTTGTCTTATTGAGCTTATTTAACATGTTTGATCATCTGTTTTTGAGTTTAGTAGTGTAGATCTTAGTTTTCTTCATTTTGTTTTATAAATCTTTAAAAATCCAAAAATAAGTAGCATAACTAGTAGCTTATTGTTTCTGGCTTATTAGCTTATTCATACATGTTCATTATAATTGTTATAGGCTGTTAGATATCTGGTATCTGAGTATTCATCATTAAATCTGTTTTTCATAAGCTTAAATGGATTTGAAATATGTTAAAGGAGTGTTTGGAACAGCAGTACTAACTGTGAGTTAGTATTGCTTGTGACCCTTTGGTTTTTAAACTTGGATTTGATCTTCATTTTTTAGGCTACTAAGTTTGATTTCTAGGTAGTTTGTTAGTTTAATCATGTTTTCATAAGTTTTCTAATCTATAATTTGAATCTGCTAAGTCTAGTTTGCATTTTCAGCTTAATAATTTTTCAGTTGCTCTTATTGTTTAATTTGCATTTAGTTTGTTGTTTTAATAGTGTAGAATCAAGTGTCGTTTAGCCTGCATTTGTTATAGTTTTGATTTGGTCATTTAAGTGTCAACTGCATCCGATATCAAAACTGCCATTTTAGCCATTTTTAATCTTCAATTTAAGCTGGTAAAAAGTAGTTTTAGCATTTCAAATTTCAAATTCTAATAGTTTATAGGGTAATCTAGATAGCTTAAGTCTTAATTTTGTTTAAAAAGGTTGTTTGCTTATATAAATTAGGTCTGCTAAACTGGTTTTTTTTCTTTTTTATAAAAACTCTTAAAAACCAAAAATAATGTCTGTCTGTTTAAGCTCTTTTCATTAGGTCTTATTTTAGCTTATTTTGATTTTCAAACTATGTTTCAATTGTTGATTTAAGTAGTATTTTAGATTATATTTCTAGTGGTATAAAGCTTTTAAGCATAAGGTTTTGTTAGAGTGCTTAAATATAAGCTCAAAGATCCCTGTAGGGTCTGTTTGGTTTTCAGTTTCTATTAAGTGCTTAATTTAGTTTTATAGCTTATTTCTTATAACTTTTGCTTAGTTCTTATCAGGTTAGTTTAAATTAGTATTGAGCTTATTAAGTCAGTAGGGTTAGCTTATTAGCTTTTTCATTAAAAATCCAAAAATATCAAGAGTAGCCTGTAGCTTTTTCTTATTGCTTTTCCAGTACTAATTTAGATTTCAAAATGTTTTTTGATTATTGTTTTAAGAAGCTTATTAGCTGAGCTTTAAGTAGGTGTTAAGCTAATCTTCATAAGGTTCTGTTTAAATGCTAATTTTAAGCCCAAAGTAGGCTCTTCAAGGCTGCACTAACTCAGCATTCATTGAGTCAGTTCAGTTAGCTTATTGAGCTAATAAGCTCAATCCCTTTAGCTTATTTGTGTTCTCTGCTTATTCCTTAGGTTCTTAGTTTTAGTTCTTGTAGCTTATTCAGTTTATTAGTAGCTTATTAGCTTATTTCATAGTTAAGCAGTTTAGTGTTTAAAGTTTTAAAAAGTTAGTGTTCTGTCTTAATTAGTTTTTTCCAGCTTATTCAGTAGATTTCATAAAAAGCTTCTTTTATAAAAATTGTTAGTTTATAGCTTATCTACAAGTTTGCTTTTGAAAGTTTTGAAAAATAAAAAAAATTGCAAAAAGCAAGGCCTGGGACTCAAACCCACGACCTTGCCCTCACACACACATAGTCTTACCGTTTTGCTTCAATAGCTCATCCATGAGCCTTTCTTTCCATTTAATACTTAAGCTCATTTTTGGACCAATAAGCCCATCCCAATTCGTAGCTTATTTAGATTTTTCCTGAGCTTAATCGTTAAGCTGTTCACTCCAGCTTATTTTTATTAGGATCTTAATCACATTTAGGACTTTTCCTAATTTTCTTAGAATTTTTCATCATTATTTGTTAATTTTAATCATTTTTCAAAACTAATTTTTTTTTTAAAAGCAATAAAAAATAGAAAAATAATTTTTAAAAATACAGAAAAATAGTTTTTAGTTTTAGAATAAATACTTTTAGGTTTACATGCATTAAAATCATTTTTGTCATTTTTAGATTTTTAATTTCATTTTTAAGTTTTTAATTTAGTTTTATAAAGATTTTATTATAAAAAATAGTTAAAAATAGTTTTCTGAATTTTTATCATTTCTTAGATTTTTCCAAAGCTTAAAATCATTTTTTAGAATTTTTAGGAATTAATTTGTTATTTTCTAGGAATTTTAATCATTAAATTTGCTTTTAATTCATAAAAAAATTTCAAAAAAATAATTTTCTTTTTCTTAAAAAAAAATTTTTATCTTAATTTAGGTTTAGAAATTTAATTTGCATCCACATGCTTAAATTTCATAATAGTTGTGCTATTGAGAAGCATTTCCTTCGTGCCCGTTAATTGTTTTGTGCTTTCAATTGTTTTTCGTTTGCTTATTAGAATTAGTAATATAGATAATCAAAACAATCCTATGACCCATTCAAATCATTGTCCGAATTCAAACGTGGTCTCAATTTCATAAATCGTTGGGGAATAACGACCCGGGAATCATACTTCCCGGTGAATATACGTATTATATTATATTATATTCGTGAGAATTTTCCTTACTTCCTTTGTCCTCAAGGGTAGTTTGGTAATTTTCTATACTTATTATATTATTTTACGTGTATAGATTACTAGCAATCAGTAATTAACATGGGTCATGGGTCATGTGCATTAGGTTGTAGTGGCTTATATTGTAATGGAACCCATGCACGACTGGTGATTATGGCTAATTATTCATATGGGTCGATCATGGTCTTGTGCATTAGGGATATCACTAGTCACATTCATTAATGGAATATGATCATCATATGGTCATATGTAATTGGTTTAAGTTGCGCTTAAAATTAGAAGTGTCAATTTTACGACACATCAATGACTGGTGGACAATTGTGGTAATTAACATGGGTTATGGGTTATGTGCATTGGTTATCAGTGGCTTATATAGTAAATGGAAACCCATAGCACGACCGTGATTAGACTAAATCATATGGGTCGGCGATCAGGGTCATGTGCATATAGAATATCACGGATCACATTCCATTAATAGGTATTTGACATCATAGGGTCAGATGCAATGGGTTGGATTGCTTAGAGTGTCATGTTACGACACATCATGACTGGTGACAATTGGTAATTAACATGGATCATGGGTCATGTGCATTGGGTTGTAGTGGCTTATATTGTAATGGAACCCATGCATGACCGATGATTATGGCTAATTCATATGGGTCATGGGTCATGTGCATTAGGATATAACTGTTCACATTCATTAATGGGTATGTTGAGACATCAAATGGGTCACTATCCACATTGGAGGTTGAAGTTGCGCAAGGAGTGTCATGGGTTACGACACATCCATGACTGGTTGACAATGGGTAAATAACATATGGGATCATGTGCTTGGTGAAGTGTCCTTATATTGTTAATGAACCCATTCATGACGTGAATTAATGCTAATCATATGGGTCATGGGTCATGTGCATTAGATATCACTAGTCACATTCATTAATGGGTATTTGACATCATATGGGTCAAATTAGGGGTGTTCACGGGGCGGTTCGGTTCGGTATGTTGGTAAGTAGTTCTAAATTTTTAATTATAAATTTAATTTTTTAAATTTTTGCATTAGATAGATGTTTTGGGAGAATCAATTGTATTATACTATATGGATGAGTATAACTATGGTAAGATTATCACTTGATTAATATGTTAATTGTCATAAAATTTTTATTTTTTAAAATAAATTTAAATTGTTAATAAACATATAGTCACACATTCCTTTTTAATGATAAAAAATTACATCTTTAATTGAGCGCCAAATTTAAATAATCAATGTCAAATTATCAATAATTCAAAATTTTTAACTTTTTAAAAATTTAAAATTTGGAGCCAAATGCAGGCCAAAAAAATTTAAAATCACATATGAAAGGGACTGTTATTTTCCTAATTTCACAAAAACACTTTTTTCATCACTCCAAAAAAAGACTGAACAAATCATACATTATCATCTCTTTTACAGCTTAATTACCACTTTTACTTACTTTCTTTACACAATGCGCTTGAAGAACATGGAAACTGAAGCCAATGAATAATCAGGCCAATTTGGTTAATATGATCATAAAATGAAATGAAATTTGCCGATTTAGGATATCAATTAGAAGAGTATAATGAGGTTGCGCAGAGGTATGATGAAAACAACCAACTCACATGTTATGCTAAGAGGGGAATAACCAGGTTATGCAAGTTTTCGCAGAATATGGAAAACCCGTGGAGTAAAGGCTCAGGGTAACCCGCGAAGCATTGAATAGTATATCAGAAAAACACAGAGCATTTTATTTTGAGTTTATTAGGCAGACATGGTTCATGAGCATATAGGTTTGCAGATTTATCCTGCAAGAAGGTGGGTCCCCAAAAGCAAAAAATAAACTAGGGTTTGACATCACGGTACACATATACTATTTTTTGAACCCAGTACTACATAAGTTTATCTCTGCATTTACATAAGTACAACTACTTAATTCACAACATTGTGTTAATCTTTGCCAGCCGGGGATACTTTAAATGTTGACATTACGGTCAGAAAGCAGGTAATGAATCGTCTTGGTCAACGATAGACGGGCGGTCGACCTCCCGGTATCTTTTGTAATCATTCTAGGCGGGATTAATCGGGAAAATACTTTTAGCCACGATAATAGTTGTGAATAAAAGTTTTTTTAATTGTTTACCACAAAATTTAACGTAATAGTAGCAAAGGTTGAAAAAATCGCGAATCGATAGTCGGGCGATCGACCTGCCTGTAGCTTGTAATCGTTCTAAGCGGGATTAATCGGTGAGTATCGGTCGACCTCCCTGTTACGACACATCCATGACTAGTGACAATGGTTAATTAACATGGTTGTAGTGGCTTATATTATAATGGAACCCATGCATGACCGGTGATTATGGCTAATTCATATGGGTCGATCATGGGTCATGTGCATTAGGATATCACTAGTCACATTCATTAATGGGTATTTGACATCATATGGGTCATATGCATTGGGTTGTAGTTGCGCTTAGAGTGTCATGTTATGACACATCCATGACTGGTGACAATTGGTAATTAACATGGGTCATGGGTCATGTGCATTGGGTTGTAGTGGCTTATATTGTAATGGAACCCATGCACGACCGGTGATTATGGCTAATTATTCATATGGGTCGATCATGGGTCATGTGCATTAGGATATCACTGGTCACATTCATTAATAGGTATTTGACATCATATGGGTCATATGCATTGGGTTGTAGTTGCGCTTAAATTAGAGTGTCATGTTACGACACATCCATGACTGGTGACAATTGGTAATTAACATGGGTTATGGGTCATGTGCATTGGGTTGTAGTGGCTTATATTGTAATGGAACCCATGCACGACCGGTGATTATGGCTAATTCATATGGGTCATCGATCATGGGTCATGTGCATTAGGATATCACTGGTCACATTCATTAATGGGTATTTGACATCATATGGGTCATATGCATGGGGTTGTAGTTGCTTAGAGTGTCATGTTATGACACATCATGACTGGTGACAATTGGTAATTAACATGGATCATGGGTCATGTGCATTGGGTTGTAGTGGCTTATATTGTAATGGAACCCATGCATGACCGGTGATTATGGCTAATTCATATGGGTCATGGGTCATGTGCATTAGGATATAACTGTTCACATTCATTAATGGGTATTTGACATCATATGGGTCATATACATTGGGTTGGGTAATTAACATATGGGTCATGTGCATTGGGTTGAAGTGGCTTATATTGTAATGAAACTCATGCATGACTGGTGATTATGGCTAATTTATATGGGTCATGGGTCATGTGCATTAGGATATCACTAGTCACATTCATTAATGGGTATTTGAAATCATATGGGTCATATTAGGGGTGTTCACGGGGCGGTTCGGTTCGGTATGTTGGTAACGTATTTCTAAATTTTCTAAATTTTTAATTTAAATTTAAATTTTTTAAATTTTGTATTAGATAGATGTTTTGGTAGAATCAATTGGTATTATGACTATATGGATGAGTATAACATGTAAGATTACCACTTTTTAATATGTTAATTGTCATAAAAAAAAATTTAAAATAAATTTAAATTGTTAATAAACATATAGTCACACATTCCTTTTTAATGATAAAAGATTACATCTTTAATTGAGCGCCAAATTTAAATAATCAATGTCAAATTATAAATAATTCAAAAATTTTAACTTTTAAAATCACATATGAATATGATGGTTTATTTTCCTAATTTTAACAAAAATTTTAACTTTTAAAAATTTAAAAATTTGGAGCCAAATTGCAGCCAAAATTTTTAAATCACATATGAATATGGACGGTTTATTTTCCTAATTTTAGCAAAAACACTTTTTCATCTCTCCAAAAAAAAGGCTGCAACCAAAACAGAACAATAACATCTCTTTTTACACCATTAATTACCACTTTTACTTATTTTCTTTTACACATTGCGGCTGAAGAATCATGGAAACTGAAGCCATTGATAATCAGGCCAATTTGGTAATATGATAATGAAAATGAAATATAAATTGAAGATTTAGGATATGAAATCAAGGAGTATACTGAGGATGCGCATGAGGATGTAAAAAACACCCATTCAATGTTATGCTAATAGGAGGCATAACCAGTGTTATGCAAGTTTCGCAAGGAATATGGAAACCCGGTAAGTAAGCTCAGTGGTAACTTCGATGCATTGAATTAGGAAATCAGGAAAACACAGAGCCTTGTGTTTCGATTTTTTAGGAGAACATGTTCGTACATATAGGTTGCAGACTCAATCCTAAAGAAGTGGTCCAGAAGCAAGAAAATAAACTAGAGATAAATCACGGTACACATATACTATTTTTAAACCTAGTACCTATCCCTATAGTGACTGCATTAATGTCAAAGTCTGCACAAGCTGCTCCTGTCGGGTATGGTCAAATATTTGTAATGCTGCAATCTCTGCCTGCCTCCTGTGGTCCGCTTGTAGCATCTCTGAAGTCACAGTCTGACTCCTACGGTCAGCTACTTGTAACAGTGAAATCAATGCTTACTGACCCATCACTATAGAGCGTAATGCCATAATCTCTGAACGTGCCATATAGCTAACCTCTATGGAGCGTCCCTATGCCTCCCAGGAAACCAGAGCCTCCTGATCTAGTAGTCGTGCAGTCTTATAATGGTACTGACCATCATCAACCAATGTCTTAACTCTCTGATATATCTGGGTCTGCTTGTCCTGAGTATCCCCTATCACAACATAGATATCCTGCGTGTCCTACTCCTGAACTGCAGCAAGCTCGGTCACCCTAGTATCTCTAATCCTATAGCCGACCTCCTCGGCTCTCTGTCGTTTGATCTCTGTCGGCTCTTTGTCCTGAGTATCCCCTATACACATTTGCACATTTGCATTTCATAGCATCATTCGTTTATATCGGTTTAACTTACATGTGTATGTATTTGATGTTTATAAGATTGAAAAAAAAGAAATTAAACAAGATGAAGAACCCACCCGTGGTACCCTGTGGTTGAAAGGAAGGGTAAACAAAGACGGAGAATATCAAGATGATAAGATTAGATCAGTGGGAGATAAACTTGTAGGTTTGTCTGTAATTTTTTTTATTATGTTCACTTTCGTATAATAACCTATTTCCAATATTGTGTGTGCAGAAAGAAACTGAGGACAAGATCAAAGAAGGAACCTTGCAGGTAGATCAAGGCACTGATGCCATGACACTTGTATTAGGTAAGGAAAAGGGAGGTTATGCAAGAGGAGTGGGAAGTAGAGTGACATACAAGAGGTATTTTGATCTTCCACGAAGCAAACAAGCAGCTGATGAAAGAATTTTGTTACTAGAAAGTCAACTTGATGCTGCGAGATGTGAACGTGAAGAGAAAGAACTATTAATCAAGAGTATGTCCAGCAAGATGTCACAGACAGAGGGAATGGTGACTGAACTGAAAAATTAGTTGGCTGCACAAGGGGGCAGTTGCAGTCAACGCCAACTCAATTGACACCACTAGATGTAAGACATTTTTTATGTTGTTAACAATTTAATTTTCTAATTAACTTAATTAACGCTCATAGCACTGATCCTATAGATAGCAGGTACATCTGACCTAATATACTAGGACCTCCTTTTATACACTAAGGAGACCTAATGGGCTTACAATAAGTTTCCATCCAATTCTAATCTTTTCCTAATATAATTCATGCATATCTATGGAAAACTAGAAGGGGGGGTTGAATAGTTTACCGCTTTTTAAATTTAAGTTTTATGTATGTTTGTGAAACTTAGATTCGACCTTTTTGTGAATTCAATGCTTGCACAATATGAACAATGTAAATATATGAAATGATAAAGTAAGACAAGAGATAAGAGTAAGAACAATCAAACCACAACGAAGCACCTCTTTGCCCTACTCCACTCCATGAGCACCAAACTCGAGAGTTTTCTTCACTATGTCAACAAACTCCCTTATGGTGGAGAAAACCGTACACAACATTGCTTAGAACAACTGTTGTTGGATGTGATCAGAATGATGCGAGCATTCAGAAGGAAATGCAAAAAAGGGTAAGTAATTAATAAAACACCCCCCCTATGAATTTTGAATTTTCTAACATACATTCCCCGGTGTTTTTACCTGTGTTTTATATCATACAGATAAACAGTTAAATCGTGGGAGCTAAAGAAAATGAGTCGATAACTACACAAGTAATGTAATTGCAACATGTTCATATTATTCTTGTTTAACAAATTTTTAGATACATACTTGCAACAAATCATTTTTTTAGGTAATAAAAGTCAGACGTGGCACTTTAAAAAGAAACAACTAATAATTGCTGAGGGTACCGTATACAAGAGTGATGAGAAAATAATGTTTCATAACAAAGCACTCCCAAAGGATTGCTACAAAGTGTCAATTGATAAATCTTTAGTGGATGCAGCATTTGTACCGGATGTAGGAAGTAACGGTTGCACAACAGTTTTTGAATTCATATGTGGTTTGTTTGCATGAGCCAAAGAATCAAGTTGTTTTGGGATCCTAAAGGTAACAAACAGTTTTCTATGAACCTAAATAAATATAATTCATCATATTTCATTTTCAGTGTGTTGATACGACGCGCTTTTGTTTCCTGCAGCAACACCAACCAAGTACCATACAAATGAACACCTGGTGAGAACAAAAACTGTACCAAAGTACAAAAAACAAAACAATCGCAAAAACTTTAACGCTCTAGTGATGCCACGTCAAAAGGAACAAATAGAAGAGGATTCAGAAGGCCTTATAAATACGACATACAATTTTTATATTGGTTCAGTAAGTACATTCCAGTTTTATTGTATAGAATTTATTTTGATATATATATTTGAATTTGTTTTGATATATATTGATTTCTTAAATATGACTAAAAGATGCATATGGTCACACTTGTTAAACATTTTTTGGTCATTGTTGCTTCATTCTTTGTTGGTGACAAAAATATATAAAAGGCCACACAAACATAAATTTCATGGTGGCCATTGGATGATTAAATCCACACAAAAAACCCTTTCTACACATTAAACACCATATGGTCACTACGAGATTCAATATGTTTCTATTAACACTTTTGGTCACTTTATATTGCTTAATTTAATGTGACCAAAATAAACAAACAAACATGCTTTTGTTGTGATCTAAATGTTTACAAAAAGCCACACAAACATAAAATTTATCTGGCCATTTGATGATCAATAGTCACACAAAATACACATTTATTCACCTTAAACAGCATATGGTCACACTTATTAACACTTTTGGTAACTTAAGCTTTAATTTTTATATGACTAACTACACAAAAAAACATGCTTTGGTGATTACAAAAGGCCTACCACTAACATAAAATACCCTGTGACCAATGGATGATCACTAGCATACAAAAATACACATTTCTTCAATTTAAACACCATATGGTCACACTTATTAACACTTTTGGCCACTTTATGCATAAATTGTATGTTGACTAAAAACAGCCCAAAATAAACATGCCTGGTGTGAACTAAATATTAGAAAAGCCGCACAACATAAAATTACATGTGGCCATAGTATGATCAATAGTCACACAAAATACCATTCGTCACTTTAAACACATATGTCATACTTATTACACTTTTGTTCACTCTTAGCTTAGTTGTAGTGACTAAAATACCACAACAAACATGCATTTATGTGTCTAAATATTACAAAAGCCACACAAACATAAAAATTCAATGTGGCCATAGATGATCAATATTAACACAACAAAATACATATTTCTTCACTTTAAACACCATATGGTCACACTTATTAACATACATAAGTGTGCTAAAGTTATTTATATGGCCTATTATATGTGCACACTCTAAATACCCAAAATCGAACACTCTGTGCTTTGATGTGACTAAAATATTCACAACAAAGCACTATATCCTTCCCCCCCCAAGACACTCCAAAAATTAAACTCTACTCAAAAATCAGATTGTGACCATTTGGATAGATCTCTAATAGTCCCAGGAGCTAATGCATACACATAACTTCAAAGTTAAAACACCATACACGAATGGTCATACTAATCTATCATACACAGTTGTAGAGTGAAGATAAATACTTATTAACACTTATTGCCACTTTATGCTTTATTGTATGATGACTAAACTCCCAAGAAGAAACATGTTTTGTGTGACTAAAACATTAAAATGCCACACAAACCATAAAATTCCGGTTGCCATGTGAATGAGAACATAGGTCACAACATACTACACATTTCTTCTATTTAAACACCAAATGGTCACAACTTTTAACACTTTTGGTCACTTTATGCTTGTTGTATGTACTAAATACTCAAAAAAAAACATGTTTGTGAATCAAAAATTACAAAGTCACACAAACTTCAAATTCAATGAGGCCATTGGATGATCACTTAGTCACACCAAATACACTTTTCTTCAATTTAAACAAATGCCATAATGGTCACACTTGTTATCACTATTGGTCCTTTATGCCTGGGGGGGGGGGGGGGGGGGGGGGGCATTTGTAGTTGACAAAATACCCAAATCAAACATGCTTTGAGTGGCTAAATATTACAAAAGGTCACACAAACATAAATTTATGTGTCCATTGGATGAACAAATAGTTCACACAAAATACACATTTCCTTCACGTTTAACCACCATATGTTCACAACATATTAACACTTTGGACACTTCTATGTTTTAATGTATTGACTAAAATATCAAAAAAACATCTTTGTTGGTTGTTCATTTATTACAGGACACTAGAATTGACCTATTTAGCACACAATAAACAGGATAGACTAAAGGCTTTCTTATGCTGACGTAACTCGAATTCTTGACCGTAGGACCCACTACCACGCTCGAACTTTTGTCACAAACACAGAAACTTTTCCGCGTGTGTGACATATGGTATAATAGTCACACATTTCTTGTGTGACCATACCACTTTTTTGTACAAGTGTTGAATCGTCATATATTCTACCTTTTTGATAAATATGTTGAAAATATTGATGTCGTCGGAAAATGTCGGGTTTGTGAAAAAGTGTTTTGGATTAAGGTTTAAGACCTTGGGAAAAGTCATAAAGACGTACGGATCATGCCGAATTTTTGAAAGAGTTATATACTTATAAATTTTGCTAAAAAGGGATAAAATTTTCAAATGTTTTAATAAGAAATAGTTATTTTACTTGAAAATTTAATACAAGACAAAAGATGTAATTTCTCGAAACATTCTTTTATTTAATATTCATAATCGTTGTGTCAATTTTATTAGAGAGAGTGAAGGATAAGTTTTATGGGAGATTAAGTGTTGAAGTAAAAGCCATTGGGCATATTTAATGACGAGTCGTTGTCTCCCGTTAGCCTGATAATAAGAGAAAAATAATAATAAAATATTATTATTTTATTTAAATTATATATATATATATATATATATATATATATGTCCCCCGTTAGCCTGATAATAAGAGAAAAATAATAATAAAATATTATTATTTTATTTAAATTATAAATATATATATATATATATATATATATATATATATATATATATATATATATATAGAAATTATATATCAAATACGGAATATTGATTTTATTATCTTCGGCTTATGAGCTCTTGCTCATACCTTCGTCAATTTAAGTGGATTTATTTTGGTCGATTGTATCATTCAACGGTTTGAGGTGTTTGAGCTGTATTGTGTTGATGTCGCACTTTGCCCAAGTGCTTTTGAGTCGTTTTCGCGTAATTACCACATAACCATAACACGAGGTAAAGTTTTGATAACGAGATAAAGTCTTGGTAATAAGACGGCGGTTTTTGTAATGAGTTAACGGTATGAGATAACGAGTTTGGAATGATAGGAAATTGAAATGGGATTTTGGGATGAAAATGAGGATTTTGCGTAAGTAAAGACGAACACTAGTACAATAAGATAAATTTGTACGAGTATTGATATAGTGAGTATATATTAGGTCGTTACCGGGTACATTGTGCGCTTGCGTAGAGATTGATTGTGTTTTTCCTTATTTGAGATTGTGCGGTTGCTTTTGATTGCTGATTGAGGTGAGTTCTCGTAGCCCCACTTTTTACTGTTTTTCCGTTAGGGGAAAATGATACTCAAATGTGTTTTGAAATGTTTTGAATTGATCTGTGCGAAATGTGGTTTTGTTTTTGGGACAAGTTACGTGCTTATGACTGCTATGTAAATATTATGTGTTGTATGATTGTTTGGAGCGGATGGGTACGCCTACCCAGTATTTGTGTGATTATTGGAGCGGATGGGTACGCCTACCCAGGTTTATGTGTGGTCCTACCCTAATTTTAGTGCTCCACCTGGTAGGCCCTTTAGGTGCGTAAGTGACATATGGTTATTGATTAGTGGTGATGCTAAGGTTGTTTGCATATATTCACTGTCATATAGCACTATTGTCCACTGTTGAAATATTGGCACAGCTTTTGGGTTTAAGGTCAAACCTACGAGCAATTCTTAAATACATAGGATTAAGTAACAATTTTTTGCAATTCTCAAATACAAACGATTAAGTAACATTTTTTTGCAATAATTATGCAAAATGGGTTATTTACATGAGATAAATGATGCTATAAAAGTAACGTTATTTGATGTCATAAAATATCCCCCACTTGAATCCTACTTGTCCTCAAGTAGCCTTTAGAAGTATATAAAAATGTATCCCTAAGGATTTTTCCATTTAAGCATTTATTTGATCTATTACAAGTACACAGCCAAACACCTCACGAAATATGTAGATGAAAACACCCAAATCACTCAACTAATCTATGTGGTAACATGTAACTAATTCGCCTAATTGCTCGGTCGTGATGAGTATTATATCATAGGCTTGGCAAGGATACACATCTCCACCACTAGAGCTAAGGAGTAACAAGTTTATAAAGGTAAAATGGGTTTTTATTATAAGGCTTAGGGTCGATCATTCTAACAATCATTCACCAAAAGTACCACACCAACAAGGCAGCTGAATCACACATACATGGCCGTAATGACGGAATAGGCATGTGTGTTTGATCACATCCTCATTCGAGTTTAACCAAGGGTTATGATGAAGAATGATATAGGGTATGGATATTCAAACTTTTACCGAAAGTAATAAACCAACAAGGCAGCTGAATCACGCATACATGACCGTAATAATAGAATAGACATGCATGACTCCATCACATCCTAGTTCGAGTAAACCCAAGGTTAATGATTAGGAAATGGAAATAATTTGTTGTTAAATAAAAATTACAAAACAAATAGACTAAGTCTAAAAAAAATAAGGCACAAGTTGCTAGATACTTTTCCCGACCGTTACCATGATAAAGACACAACTATATACAAAACGTCTTGATCATTGATAAAAAACAATAACCTAAGTTGGCGTTGTTAGATATTAGAAAAAGACTCGGTCACCCCGTGTATTTTACTGTTTAGTATAGCTCGTAGTTTAATAGTTAATAGTACGTTTTTCAGTTTTAAGTCGGGTACGAATACCCGGTATATTTTAAGTACTATATATAGCCTCTTCCAACTTTGGAAGAGGCAAGCTAGTCATAAATTCATTTACAAAAGAAAACACTTTCTCTCTCTAGAATATATTCTCTCTAGTGTTTCTCTCTCTAGAAACTAGCCAGATCCAAGAATCGACCCCGTGTTATGATATAGGATATACCACAATTGGTATCAGAGCTAATGGGATGATTAGATCGTGTGTATGTGCGATTTCTTGCTTGATTTAGATCAAAAAGTGTACCTTTGAAGTGTTCTAGCTCGTTTTTTTAAGATCTCCAAATTTTGTTGTTGGTAATGATAAAGTTTGGGTGTTTCTAGTTGCTATTACCTTGTGGTACTGTGTTGTGCAAAAGAAATCAAGCGAAATCGTTCAAAAGGGTGATTTATAGGTGATTTTGTGTGAAAAACGTCGTTGTTCTTCGTGGAGAGTTGCCAGAATTTCTTCACGGCGATTTGCTAAAAAATATTATTTTATTCAGTAGGTTACCAACCCTCTGACACACGGCGGGTTGCTAAGGTGGCGAGTTGCTCAAGCGGCGAGTTGTTACTAAGCAGCAGTTTGCTTACTAGCGGTTTGCTCAAGCGGCGAGTTGTTACTAAGCAGCGGTTTGCTTACCAGCGGCTTGCTTACCAGCGGTTTGAACAGGTTATCAGCGGGTTGAATATTTTATTAGCAAATATCTTAAGGGAACTCTAGCGGTTTGAAAACTCAACGGCGGTTTGATTAAAATATTCTTGGCGGTGAGTTGCTTGGCAGCGAGTTGTGTTCGGCGAGTTGCCTTAAAATTCCACTGGCGGGTTGCTTATTTCTTTGCAGCGGTTTGATAGCCTTTTGGCGGCGAGTTGAGCTTCTGTCTTGGAAATTTGAAATATTTCAAACTCGGGATTTAATATCACTAAAACAAAATAC
>BQNB010131452.1:2741-18779 GCA_026074375.1 Tanacetum coccineum
TCTATTTACAGGTGAACTTTGTTTTGAAAAACATTTCTTTGGACTTTTATGATTCACCTGAGAAAATTTAGTGCTGGTTTTGTTTGAAGTCTGGTTTGATACTGATCTATTGACTCTAGCAGTATTTACATGCACACTACCAGAATCAACATTTTGCTTGCCAGTATTAAATCTAGAACTACCATACTTAATTTGAGTACCAGAATTAACATGCATACTACCATAATTTACATTTTGCTTGCCAGTATTAACATTTACCCTGCCAGTTTTAATAGTTTTGCTAGCAGTACTAAGGTTGGGTCTAATGTTACTTAATTATACAGGTCTAGGAGTGAACTGATTTGCTTTATTCACCTTGTTAGTGTTAGTCCAGGCTGGTGTGGCTTGCCTAACATTAGCATGAACCACCCTTTGGCTCTTAAGAGCAGCTTCCCTTGCCATCTTCTTCTCATAATAGTCACAGTCCTTAATCAAGTGACTAAGACTTCCACACACAAAACATGTTTTTCTTTCAAAAGAATATCCTGCACCTAATTCCCTTTCCATTTGTTGATTCCAATTCTGTTTGTTATTTGAAAGAATAGGTGAGGGAGTCACTGGTGTCCTAATTGGTTGCCTAGGAGTTTTTACATGCTGTGCACAACTAGGGACAACTATCTGTTTGGGTTTAGGCACTTGTGGTTGAGTCTTTTGGGTGGCAATGGTAACCTGCTCAATAGAAGGTATAGGGATATGGTCATGGATAGGGTCATCATTGACTGAATGGTCAGATACAGCTCCTAGCTCCCCATCACTGTCATTGGATGGACAGGTTGAGTAAACAGTGGAACTAGCATCAGACACAGTAGGACTAGGAGATTGAGGTTGAGGTCCATATTTACCATACTCATACAGAGAATCATCTATGTCCTCCTGTTCCCTAGGGGTATAATCACCACTAAGAGGATGGGGGACACCTTTATACTCTACCTGTTTAAATCTGCTGTATAGTGGGATGTCATAATATCCTGCATCTGTTTCCCTAAGAGCAAAAATACCTCTACTTATCTCTTCCTCATATCCTAGGACCTCAGCATTTGATTGTATGCCATATCCTAAACCTATCTTAACAGTTGAGCTCATCCCACAATCAATTAGCTTCCAAAGATTTTTAGAAGATGCAAACCAAGAATCAACAATTTTTTGTAAAGCATCTTTGTCCTTGACAGCTTTCATTCCTATTCTTCTATACTTTTTCAGCTTTTCATCTTTTTCAAAAATTTGATTAGCTTGAAAATTTAATTTTTCAGTTAAGGAAGATTGCTGTTTGTGGGAGGCTCTAAGCTGAGATTCTAATTTCTTAACAGCTAGCTTATGGGCAGTTAAGGCAGCTTCCTGGTCACCAAATTCAGATTGCAGTTCATCATACTTAGCTTGAAGAGCATTATATGAATCTAAACACAATTTAGAACACATGGATACCTCATTATTCACAGTGAAAGCCATTAGAGCATGATTGAGTTCCTCATCTGTAGTCTGCTCTACCCAATTGATCTGACCTTCATCAATAGTCATCAAAGCTTCCTTTTCAGTTCTCACTGGCTTGAAATCCTGACCTCTACCTGCTTCCTGCCTGCTACCTTCCTTTGAACCTTTAAACTTGCACTCCCTAGCAAAATGCCCAGTATTGTGGCAATTGAAACATTCAACTTTTCTCTTATCAAATGCCACATGCATTTTTCCATCCACTCTTGGCCTTCTGCCTGTCTTCTTGTAGAACTTCTTAATCTTTATAGCAGTCATAGCAATCTGCCAATTTATATCCATTTCTTCCAAATCCAGATCATCAATTTGATCTAGGTCTTCATGTATCAAATCCACATCATCAGCATTTGTTATCTAGAAAAGAATGGATAACTTCATCAGCAAGACCAGGAGTATCAGTTGGTTTTTGCTTTGGAAGAGGGAAGTGGCATAGAAAAGAACCTATAACGTCCTGAGCTTTGCTTGGCTTGTGCTTGCTTGAAGAGGCTTTGACTTGTGATAGAAAAAGCCACATTAACAGATGCCTAGGAGGAAGAAGAGATGTCTTTTGGATGTCTTGTTCAAAAGACACTCAGATTATTGTATAATTCATCTATTGACATAAAGAAGTGTCAATATTCTTCTTTGTTCTCATTGTCAACTTGCCCAAATTCTCACTATCATTCGTTGGATAGCAAAGTGCACCAAATACATGGAAGAGAGATAAGTCAGGAAGTTTGTCATGTAAAAGATCATATGGTGTTTTGTCGTGATGAAGGCGTATGATGGAACGATTTTGGATGTAACATGCGGTAGCCACTGCTTCAGCCCATAGAAATAATGAAGCTTTTGCATAAATTAACATTGTGCGAGCAGCTTCAATTAGCGTATGATTTCGTCTTTCAACGACACCGTTTTGCTGTGGAGAGCGAGCTACAAATGTTTTGTGAGAGATACCAACCTTCTCATAATATTCATGCAACGTTTGATTAACAAATTCAGTTCCATTATCTGTTCTAATGCGTCGAACAGGTACTTTCAGCCGCAGTTGGATCATCTTAAGAAACTTGATTATGAAATCTGAAGCTTCATCTTTTGACCTTAAGAACTTAACCTATGTGAATCATGAGTAATCATCGACAATGACGAGGATGTACTTCTTTCCATTAACACTTGCGACACGCATTGGTCCACAAAGATCCATGTGTAACAGATAGAGTTTTTCTTGATTGGTGTCTTCAGATTTAGGTTTGTGGGGTTTCTTCTTGCTCTTACCCATTGCGCATGCAGAACACAGATGGTCCTTTTCAAATTTAAGCTTAGGGAGACCTCGAACAAGACCATGTCTAGCTAAATGGTTGATTGCACCAAAGTTTAGATGAGACAAACGTCAGTGCCATAGCCAGGACTTAGTCTTTGAGGCCTTTGACAAGAGACATATGGGAGAGGATGCCATCATGTCTCCAAGAGACAGAGTATACAGATTGTTGCCTCGAGATCCAGTCAATAAATCAACACCTTCTAAATTATGAATAAAGCAGGTGTGTTGTCGAAAAGCAACCTCAAGATTCGAATCACAAAATTGCCCAATCAAGAATAAGTTGTGTCCAAGTCCTTCTACATAGTAAACCATTGATATCGTAGCATTCCTAATCTGATAATCACCATATCTAAAAATCTTTGCCATATGATCATTTTCGAATTTGACTGTACCTAAAAATTTGTTGACGAAATTGGTGAGCTGAGAGTGATCTCCGGTCATATGCTTGGAGCAGCCGGAGTCCAAATACCAGAGGACAATTTGGACGACCTGCATTCATTAAGAGAGAAAGATGGAACATCAGAAATTATGGATCCCCGAGATTTACTAGGTTCCTTTTTGTTAGCAGATACAAATTGAAGAACCTTAGATTTGCTAACAGGAACATTAGTTTTAGAGTTCTTAGGTTTCTGTGAATAGACCAATGTTACAGCAGGTTTAGATGTTTCATTATCTAGAACAACTGGTTTCCTAAGGGGCGCTTCAGTAGTAGTGGTAATCCTAGTTAAAGGGCACGCATTTCCTACGATAGTGAAGGTCCGACCAGTAGGTCTCCAAATATATCCAATAGTTGTAAACATCTTTCCTGTTGGTTTCCAAACTTTTCTCTTTGTTTGTTTCTTAGCAGATTTAGATTTTGCACGAGCATTCACATTATTGATATAATCAAGAACACACAAATCATGATTATCAGAAAGCATGCAACCATTACACTTAACACATTTAAGTTCAGAATTAGCATTAAGCTTGGAATGCTGCACATGAGCAGTTCCTTTAGGTGCAACAACATGATCTTTATTTTTCAAACTAGATTTAACTTTCCTAGGGTGGGCTTCTACTTTATTCTTCTGAGTACTACTTTGTGTTTGCTGAATCTTATCTTTCTTTGTATTGCCTGAAGGCTGTGATCCGCTAGCACTAGTAGATGGTTTTACTCCTGTAGAAGACAACATAGGTTTGTTAGAAGCTAGGTTTGATGTAGAGGCCTTTTTTGTGATTGTGTTTCTTGAGGATGTGACGGGCTCAGTGAATCTAACTCTTTTGACTTTATTCATTGGGGTCACAGCCACTAATTGTTCTCCAGAATTGTTGAGACTAGGGCAGGTTTTACTGATTTTTGTAAGCAACTCCTGAATTAGTTTAGTATACTTACAGGCATATTCTAAGGTTGGATCTAGGGGATAGTTTGCTTTAATATGATCGACTAGATCCCTAAGAACTGCAGCTTCTTCCTGAGTGTGCTTAATATAGGCAGAGTGAGCTGACCTTTTGTTCAACAATTTAGGGGTTATTGGTTCCGTATTAATCTCTGGATCACTAGGATGATGTGTAACTTCATTATTAGCTAAATCTTTTCCTTTGAGTTTCCTCAATTCATCCTTGAGAGTTGTAATTACCAAAACTTTTTCCTGAAGACAAGCATTTAAATCAGAAATTTCCACAGACTTTAGATTGACTTGATTAGTTAAGTCAGCACATTGTTCTTTTGATCGAACACGTGCTGGTTTAATCGAGTCATAAAGTTGCTTATAGGTCTGTTTCAAATGCTCATTCTCAGCAATAAGCTTTGTCACCCTATGATCCAATTCAATATTTATGGTTTCAATCTCTTCTAAGTCCTGTTTGATCTTATCCTTATCCATATTTCCACTGAGAGATTTAATTCTCTCTTTCAACTTCTTTATGACCATGTCTTTCTCTTGGGACTGAGCTTTCAATTCATTTAATTCAAACAATTGATCAAAACTTGGAGCACTTTGATTTGAAATAGAATTGTCCATTTGAAAAATTTCCTGATTAAGTTGAGTATCAACTTCTAACGAAATGCAATGTTTTTCAAGAGTGGTAAACCTTTTGAACAGTTTATCGTAAATCTCTTTTTCAACAAAATCCTTTTGAAGCTCAGTGGTATGTGTTTAATTACACATACCTTTGACCACTAAAGCCGGACTTAAATGACTAAAAACGTACCAAAAATACATCGTACTTGTATGTTTTGCATTTATATTGTGCAGGTAACGAATATCTAAGAAAAGGACAAAAACAAAGCCAAAACGACAAAACCGAGCATGAGAACGGAAAGAGCGTGAAGCAAAAGTCAAAGCCACAAGTAAAAAAATCAAGAAAAAGTCAAAGTCAAATCAAGTCAAAGTCAACCCCGGGAAGTGGATCTGGAAAGAGCTTCGAAAACCGAACTCGAAAACCTAATTGCCAAAAGTAGGCCCACCCGTACCCACCTAATAGGCCCGGGTTAGCCCACTACTATTACTAAACCCTAAAACCCTTTTATAATATTACCCGGTCCCAATCCTTAGCCCAAAACCCTTGAAACTAGCCCAATACCCCTAACTTAACTTAATAGCCCAAATAGCCACATGGCTGTTAAGTTCTGTTAGCCACAAGGACCATGGGTGCAAACACCCTAATAACAATGGAGGACTGTAATTGCTAATTCCCCAAAAAGGTTTATACCACACAAGGACCATGGCTGTTATTGAGATATACACTTTGAGGGATTATTTTTGCCAACTTTATAAACTTTTAAAATTGGTACGTTACACTGTATATCTCTCTCAACACACACAATTCGTATGTCCTTCCCTGCAACAAGAGTCCAAAAACACCATCACTTTACTCTAATCTTCATAAAAACCTTATCCCACCTCACATACCTCCAAATGACAGCCTGGCTATCCCCAAGCCCCTAATTCATTTAAGAATGAAGACAAAAATGGATGGTTAGGATCAAAGGCTTGGGCTCTACTCAAATTGGATGGCTTGGATTGATTTGATCATCACCTCACACAACAAACACAACCTCAATATCTCTCAGCAAAGAAGCACAAGGGAGAGAAGACCTAGAACCTTCATTAGCTTAATATAAATAGGTCACATATAAGCCATTTGGCGAGTAGTTTATATATGTAGTTTTAACCTAGTTTTAAGTTATTTTCATTTATTTTTAAGTATTGTAATATGTTTTTAATGTTTAATGAAATTTAAGTTTTGGTTCTAAATCCTGTCTTCAATATTTAAGCTCATTTTATGATTTAAAAAGCTCACCATAAGCTCTCATAAGCTTTCTATTAAAGCTTTTATAACCTGTTTTCATTAAAAGTAACTTAGATATATAAACAGTTAAGAAAATTTACAAAAAGTCCACCCCTTAAAATACCACAGCTTAAGATTGGATGATAAGCTAGCAAAGGAAGAGCTTATAGACCTCACTAGCTTGTCTTTTGACAAAGCTAGAGCTTGTAGATTGCTTATTTCACCCTGTTTTGAGCAAGGGCTTTTGTAAGTTTTCATTTTCCATTTTTAAGCTTATTTACTGTTTTAGTGCTTATTATTGCTTATTGTCTGTTTTTATTTGCTTATTTATGCTTGTCTATGTTAGTTTTATGCTTATTGTCTTTGTTTAATGCTTATATGTCCTTTATTTAAGTTTTTATGCAAATCTGTCTCTTTATGCCTTTTAATGCTTATTGTTTATCTGTCCATTTAAGTGCTTAGTTATGTTTGCTTATTAATCATTTTTGCTTATATTTGCTTACTTCTTATCTGTCTTTAAATATCCTAGCTTAAAACTTCTTGAATCTGCCTAAAAAATTGACTTAGAAAAGCTAAAGGGGTGTTTGGCATAACAGCCAAATTGGGTCATATTGTGAAAAAAAAATACTTTGGGTCATGTGGCAAACTTGTACAATCATTCTTTAAGTTGTCTTAAGCTATTTTAAAGATTATAGAGTCTCTAGTTTTGTTTTCAAATGTTTTCTATAAGCCACTTTGAAACTGTGGGGATAGGACAGTTTTAAAGTGCTTATTTGATAAGCTAGTTTTTTTACCAGTTTTTGAGTCTAGTTTTTAAGTTGTTTTAAGTGTCTTTATGCATGAGTCAAAGGTCTTTTTAGTCTTGTTTTGTTAAGTCCAAATCTGTCAACATTTAGTATAAGTATGTTTTCTATTTAAAATCAGTCTTTTTCAAATTCAGTTTTGAGTCACTTAAAGGTGTTTTTAGGTTGTGAATCTTTGAGCATAAGATCAATTAGAGGTAGGTCTCAATCTGTTTAAACTTGGTTTTCATTTTTCATCTTATTACCTAGCTTATTTTAAGGGCTTCAGTTAAGCCCTTTTTCTTTTCAAAACCCACAATCAGCATATGCTGATTGTGAACCACCATTTTCACAGCCCTTTTTCTATGCTTATCTTGGTTTCAAACTTTAATCTCTTTGCATTTTTAAAAAGCTCATAAGCTGAGCTTTAAGCTCATATAAGTTGTTTGACTTCAAGGTTCCTTTATTGTGCTTATTTTTAAGCCCCAAAGTAGTCCTTTAGGCTGTTTTGCTTGCTGTGTTTTGCCATAATTGCTTATTTGCATTTCTAGCTCATCTGACTGTTTTCCTTTGCTTAATTTTGTTTGAATTAGCTTATTAGGTAAAGTTTTCAATCTGTTTTGGCTTAATTTGTTAATAGGTTTGCTTATTTGTGTTTAAAATGTCCAACGGTTAGCTTATATAGACTTTAGTGTTAAAAAGTAAAACTGTCTCATTTGTTTGCTTATCTTCCTGCTTATTTTTAAGTTCTGGAAAAACTCACTTTTTTAAAGTTTTTTTTATTTTTGGCTGTTTTATAACCTTGCAAAAAGACAAATAAAAAAAAAATAATTAGCAAAAAGGTAGACCGCAAGGTTTGAACCTGTGACCTCCCTTACCACACATACTTGTCTCACACTCAACACAAAGTAACCATTGTGCTTCAATAGCTCATCCGTTATAGTTTGCAAACAATTTCACTTTAACCACTTCTTGGCCCATTAAGCCCATAAATAAGCCGTAGCTTATTTTGGGCTTTTCTTAGCTTATTTGATAAGCTGGTGACTTGAGCCTATTTTTCTTGCATTCCTTGCTATATTTAGGACTTTCTGTGATTTTTTGGGATTTTTCCATTTATTTCTCTATTTTTAATCATTTTTCTTAGTTAATAATTTTAGAAAATCATTAAAAAATAAAAAATTAATTTTAAAAAGATACAAAAAAATAGTTTTTAGTTTTAAGATAAATATTTTGAGGTTTACAAGCCTTGAAATCATTTTTATCACTTTTAGATTTTTAATTTCATTTTTAAGCTTTTTAAATTAATTTTAGAAAATAGATTTTTATTATAAAAAATAGTTAAAAATAGTTTTCTGAGTTTTATCACTTTTTAGACTTTTCTTAAGTAGAAAATCATTTTTTGGAATTTTTAGGGATTAATTTGTTATTTTCCAGGATTTTCAATACATTAAATTAGTTTTTAATTCATAAAAAATTATTAAAAAGCCAAAAAAATATAATTTCCTTTTAGAAAATTTTCTTTTGTCATATTCGAAGTTTAGAAACTAAGTTTGAATTTTTAAAAGTTATTTTACCTTTATTTGATAATTTAACGCGTTTTTAGGATTCCCGTTTTGCGTTTTTAGTTTAATTTTAGTGCCCTTAATTGTTTTTAGTGTTAATTGCTTTAATTTTCCCGTAGTTTTAGATAACCAATCATAATATCGTTCCATTCAAGCATCGATTCTCAAAACGCCTCTCGACTTTCAATTGCATTCCTCGTTGGGGAAACGACCCGGGAATCATACTCCCGGATTACTATAATTAAGATTTTTTTATTATTACCCCTTTATATTTATAGATTTATATAAGTATTTTATATTTATATATTAATATATATTTATAAAAGGTATTTGATTCTAATTGATCACTCAGTCTCAAGTTTGAGACACTTTTCACATTCATGCACATTCACAGAGGCAAAATCCATAGAGGAATTTACAATCAAGTTCAGAATATCTTTGCTCATCACTTGTTCCAAGAGTCGTTCATTTTCGTTCAAAGATTGATTCATTTTAATTTCAAATGTTTTTGACTCTACACGATGTTGTTCCACATCCTGTTCCATTTGATAGAAGACATTTTGGACTTCAGCAAGTTCATCAACCAAATGTTGGTTGAATGTACTAAATAAGTCATTCAGAGCTTTTACAAATGGAATTATTTCATCCCTAAAACAAGCTTTTATATGTTCGAAACCCCACGTGCCCTCAGTGATAGCTTTGGGCGTGGTTCTTTCTTTGACTACCACATCAAAGTTAGCTGTAACACCCCTAAAATGGGTCGCAGCGGAATAAGGATCCGGGGCGTGTTACTTCAAGATCAACAGCACAAGATATATATAAGAACGACACAAAAAGTCGTTTAAACTGATACATTGAATTTAATTATAAGACATAATACAAAAGCATAAAGCTTTACTTGTTTCTTGTTTAATATTACAAAAGACAACAATACATTTCCCAAAATATGATGCACATAAATCTTTAAGTGTGCAATCCAAAATGTAATCCAATGCATCCTTGGCACCTCGTGCCTATTAACCTCCTGAAAACATTGCTTAAAACGTCAACAAAAATGTTGGTGAATTCATAGGTTTATGTATTTAAATTATGCAGGACCGCAAGACTTTCCCCGTGATGTTACAACATATGCCAACAATCACAAAACCAGATTACTGTTGCACTAAGCTCATGACACTGAAGCTCAACCTATATTTTGCTTGTTTAGCAGTTTATTTTTGCCGTAACAGATGTTGTAACCCGCAAACATCCAAGTCGACTGGTCAACGTTCGTTCCCGGTGATAGCTAATACCCGCCAAACGGGAGGTTAATCCCAATAGTCTATTTAAAACATTCGCGCTCCCATAATCAATTAACCAACTACAACTATGCAATTGACAGTTCCATGATATGGGCTCAAGAGGGTTAAACCACTCCTTAGGCAAACAATAATCATATACTTTAAACACTTGCTCCAATTTAATAAAACAAAGCATGTTTCACCCCAATAAATAGAAAATCATAAAACTATAAAAAGTGGGGCTATGAACTCACCTTGAGTACAGATAGTCCAAATAATCACAGATAAAACGTCACGCAAGACGATAAATGCAACCTATTTAAATTAAGGTCGTATAAGTACTGAGTACTTCATAATTAACATTGAATATATTTTTATAAGTTGTTACGAATTAGTACTAATTCGGCGGGCTATCATATATAAAAGGTCATGACATGACGTACGAGGGGGGGGGGGGGGGGTTAGGGAACACTTTAAAACGTAAATCCAACACATCGTCGATACGCCATCCGAAGAGGCCTCATTATGAAACTCCCTAGTAATATAGCACTTTGATAACCACTCAATATTCTATATAGCATAATCACCGACTAATCGTTTTAGTAAAAATAATATTTATAAAGTGAAAACGTTTATAAATATACTTTTCGTAAAAATGACCTAATTTGGTCGTTTTAAGTCCGTTGCTCGCGTTTCTTACGTCCACGTCTTCGTAGTAGATGATGGATACAAAATATTACATTTTCATTTTTGATATTCTGCAATGATAGTGATTTTACTATCATGACAGCTCGTTTTTGTCGTTTTTTTTTTTTTGGGTTTTAATTAGCTAATTTCGGATCGAAATAACTTATCCGTTTTAATCTCGATTTTCGTGAGTCCTTCTAAGTAACGTCCTTTGTTAATAAAAGATGTATTTATATTTTATAAAGTTGGGTCCGCTGATGAAATAGTACTTTTACTGTTCCATAGTTTAATAAAAATTACTTTTTATAAACTTTAATTATCGAAAATGTCTAGTTTATTCGTTATAGTTCCGTTTTAGCGATCTTTCGAGTACGATCTCTAATTAAAAGTTAAATCATTTAGATGTTTTAAAATATTAGTTTCTGTAGTGAAGAGGTAAATTTATAAATATGGTTTTATAAAGTATTTATCGTCGTCAACCTCGTAATATAACGTATCATTTTCGTTATAAAATCGGTTTTTCGAGTTTCTTATCATTTTGGAATCGTCACGAGACGTATATTATTATATTATGTCAAACCCACTGTATGAAATTTCGGATTCAAAACAGCCCCTAAGTAACCATGTGTATATCTTTATAAAAACCTTGTTTTATGTATTATTTAATTTAGTAGTTTATCTTTTAAAAAAAACCCTAATAGCTATTTAACATATGTATTCTTATAATAAAAGTCCAAGTTCATCCATAGTCCCCTTATAATTCATTATAACAAGTTTAAACAATTAGTTTCTTACTTTTCATATGAGAATAATTAAGTAACCTTAAAAAACCCTAATCATTACCTAAACAATTTGTTATACTTAAACCATATGTAAACATACTTTTACATTCATTTTTCCAGTGATATTATATTACCCATATGATCTAAGAATAAGGGAATAAATTCAATAAACATTGAGTGAAAACTTATTTTACATATTAAAAAGTCCTAGTGGTGATTAGCCATAATTAAACATATAACCCAAAAATCATAAATAAATAAAAGTATGAAAGGAATAGGAAGACCTTAGGGATGATGTAATGATATAAGAAAAAAGTGCTAAAAAACCCGTGTTTTAGACTCAAAACAAAGCTTACAAGTTATAAACCAGATTAGGTTTGAAACCCTAATCTTCCATTTTCTTCTTAAATCCTTGCAAATGAAGAACCAATGCTTGCAAACACTTTAGTGTGCCTTAGGATTGATGTGTAAAGGGTTGTATAGATTGTAGAAAAATTTTGTATGATTTGTTTAGGATGGCTTATTTAGCCGTGGCTTATAAGGAGAGAAAGGAGAAAGGAAAATGTGATTTTGTAAGTATAAAGTTGTAAGTGAAATCCCTTATGCATGCATGATATATATAGGAAGAGTATGAGATATTTCTAGTTGCAAAGTTTGACTAGAAAGTCCAAGGGGAAGGGGGTGTGTGCCGTGGGTTAAGGGGACCAAAGGGGAGGGAAACAAGGGCCTTTAAGGCCTTGGTCTCTTGGTTCCTTTTAATGGCAATCATCCCATTAAAGTAAGGAGGGTGTTTTCCACTAGTTAATCTCTTTTCTTTTATATGTTTACTTGCATTTTATAAAAAGAAAGTATAAGTAAAACTTTTAATTAAAAGTAAAGTGTAGTTTTTATATAAAAGTTTACTTTGTAAAGTCTTGGTATTTTGTAAAGTATTTGTTATCTTGTATAATCATATGAGATGTGTATAAATATATACATATGCCTAAAGTTTTATAAACTTTGATCATTGTATATAAACGTAGGTATTTGTTGAAGCGTACGTTAATTTTTAGGGTTCCGGGAAAACCTAATTGTCATTTATCGCGAAACGTAAACACTTTCACGTATCCGATAAAATAACTTGTGAAACGTTAATAATTATTCTCAAAATAATTGCTTAACCCTTGTTTGACGTAAACAATAAATTGCTTGATGCCCGTTTACGTTAACTGATCATTTTTAGCTTACGCGATTTAACGTAACGATTTCTATTAAAAACAAACGCGTACAATACTAAAAATAAATGGTGACTTTATTAACGTCGTACATTGTCCTAAAAAACGAGGTGTTATATTAGCAAGATGGTATTTAAGTTTCTTCAAACTCGTATTAACCATGCAGACTTTTGGAAGTTCTTTAGGAACCTCAACATTGGTGGGTCTATTAGAAAGATCAGGTTCTGAGGAACTCACATAGTTATGCGACCAAAAGGCTTGTTCAGCAGATAATTCACTTTGTGAAACAAACCGTGTTTCAAAATCTTTATAAAGTTTATTAAGAGCAGCATAATCGATTGGTGTGGTATCAATTTGTTTTATCTTTTCTTGCATCATATTATCCTTATGTTTTAAAAGAATTTTTGAACGACTCTCTTCAGCAAGTGTTAAGGTCTCTTCTGAGTTAGGGATCACAATAGGATTGGTTTTCTGAATTATATCACCAACATATAGCATAGGTTCCAACTGTTGAGCTTTCTTCAGATAGAAAGGATTTTGAAAACCTAGAGCTTGTTTAGTGGTATTATCATAGAAAAACTAAGGTTTCGTCAACATGTGAACTGTTTATGCAGATTGATCTCTTTTAAAAATGATATTATCTAGGTTTTTGATATGCTTTTCTAAGGCTATTTCCCTATCAAGGTTTCTAGATTCTTCTTTCTTAAAATCATTTTTGAGAAGTGTAACCGTTTGCAATAAAGATTCCTTTTCTTTTAAATTTTCTGAAAGAGTCCGTTTAAGATGATCAATCTCTACAGACTGTGCACATGAATCTGAAATGTTATCTTGACTCTTTAAATCATTGTTTTGTCCTTCTTTCAATACTTTGATTTGTTCCTTATATTTTTCAAGCTCATCAGTTAAAGTATCATTGAAACTTTTATTTTCCAGATTCGTCTTGGTACATTGAACTACTTGGGTTTTTAGTTGTTTAATCACAGATAATATCAAATCATCTTGTTGTGCAGAAGAGTTAGAATTTTGAACAGCTACCTGTTGTGATTCGATCAGATACTAAGAATAAGGAATGATATTCCTATCACTGGTTATTTCAATCTCTGAATGGTTCACAACATTTGACTGTTCAGAAGATGGCATAGCCTGCACAACTTGATTAGTCATATCATTATTCACATTATCATGATTGTATACCTCAGAAAGAGCGTCTGAACCATAGTGAGATAAATTCGCCATGAGAGCAACTTTGGCAGTGTTAAGTTCATCACAATCAGAGTCATATGCATCCAAATCATCAGCTTGATAAGCAGCATTGTGAGTTATGACAGTTTGTGTGGCTTGACCTTCTGGAATTCCTTGATCTGCCAAAAATGCGAGTTCCTCCTCATGTAAAATTTGACCACTTGCTTGATCTTGAACCAACAACACTTTATCCTTAAACCACGAATCATCCCTTTTTCCTCTTTGGTTTGGTGCACTGTCTGGACATGAGGCCTTCCCCTTTGCAGTTGTAGCAGATAACTGTTCTTTGTTTTCCAGAATTGTTTCCACTTGCTCCCGGAGTATAAGTCCTTGAAGTACCCGCAGCTATAGAAGTTTGTCTCCCCTGAATTGGTTGTAATGTTACTCTTCCATTATTAATGGTAGCTTGTTGCCCAGGGTTTGACGAGTTTCTCAACTGGTTATTGGTAGTGGGATAACGAGAAGTGACGACAGTAGTCAAAAACGACATCATGTGATTGATGGCATCAATGGGATCATCACCTTTCTGGAACACTAGAACAATTAAACATGATTCTTGTTAGGAAAATTCAGATTGTTGATCAACTAAGTGAGGATATTCTAATTGAGGTATAAATGATGATGGAGAATAAATGTTGTGGTGAATTGATGACTGATAATCATTAGATGGATAAGTGATTGAAAGAGGTGTTGATGATTGATGAGTTGAGTATTGTTGAGACTGATAAGGTGAACCATACTGTGGAGACTGATATGATGAAACTTGTGGTTGAAATTGAGTGTTTTGGTGTGAATTTTGATGAGTTTGATAAGGAGACTGGGTCATCTGATGAGTTGCAACCAAAGCAAGCGGGTCTGAATTGCGTTCATGCATTAAACGAACCTCATTTGCATGAAATTCATGTTGTCCCAAATAAGCATGAAGCTGATCGATGTTAGTTGTGTGCAAATCTCGAACCAGTTTGACATCTGTCACAAATTTGCTCCATTCAGGAGGAAGGGTATTCAAAAACTTTGTGTTCACTTGAAATTGTTCCAGTTTCATGTTGTAGATGTTCATGTCATTGAGTAGCAGTGAAAATCTCAAGTAGAATTCACGAAGTGATTCCCCCTTCTTATAAGCAAACTTATCGAATTCATCATAAAGCTTACACTCCCTTTCCTGTTTCGTCAATGAAGTTCCTTGCATGAGAAGTTGAATTATTTCCCAAAGTTCCTTGGCGACTTTTTGATTGTTAACCAATACATAGACTTCTGGTGGTAATCCTTGGAGAATGATATTTGTTGCCTTGACATCACAATCGGCTTGAATTGCTTCCGTAGGAGATAACTCAGAATATTTCTTTGGCCTTGTCACTCCATTTTCTTCAATTGAAGGCCAAATGAGTGGACCATTTTCAACGGATTCAAGGATCATTCATCCATGTTGTCTATTCATCATGTATAACTCCATTATGCTTTTCCAAGAGTCATACATATCCTTTTCCAACATAGGTGGACGATTGTCGGCACCCGAAAGAATCGCTTTGTCAGCAAGAGTCGTCATTGAGAAATGTGTATGTTAAAAGATTACTTGGTTGATCGAACGGTGGTAGAAAGAAATTGTGTTTAATTAAGTTGTCTTTTAAGTGTTTTAATTCATGAAACTACACGGGATTTTACAATTCTTGACAAAACCGGGAAAAATAAGTTAATGTTTCACGGGATTTTACAAGTCAACGAAATAAACCGTGTAATTTTGAAAAACTTGAGTTGTTCGGTTTCAATTAGTGAATTGTTCGGTTTCCACTAAAGTAGCGTTGTTCGGTTTCCACTGAAACAAGGTTGTTCGGTTTCCACTGAAACAAGGTTGTTCGGTTTCCACTGAAATAAGGTTGTTTGGTTTCTACTGAGTTCAAGCTGTTCGGTTTCAACTGAGGTCAAGTTGTTCGATTTGCACTGCAGTTGGGTTGTTCGGTTGAAACTAAACCAAGTTGTTCGACTTCGAGTTGTTCGACTCAGGTTGTTTTACTTGAGTTGTTCGACTCAGTTGTTCGACTTGAGTTGTTCGACTCAGTTTGTTTGACTTGAGTTGTTCGACTCAGTTGTTCGACTTGAGTTGTTTGACTCAGTTGTTCGACTTGAGTTGTTCGACTTGAGTTGTTCGACTCAGTTGTTCGACTTCCACTACTACGAAACCCAAAAACATAAAAACACAAAAAGACACCTTTTTGATAATTGTTTTGCAAAAATACTTGTACAACTAGTGTTACTAAACCTATAGGAACAAGAAAAATGAAAACTTTAAGGTGTTTGAGCCGAAAAATTTAAAAACAAGATTTTGCTCTTTATAAGATTTTCGAACACAAAAATGTAACAAAAATGATATTTTTCTTGATTCTAAGCTTGTACACCT